>VXBA01000800.1:53495-67048 GCA_013399895.1 Serilophus lunatus | reverse complement strand
GGCGGCGGGCGGACACCGTTGTGCTCCCCGGGCCGGCGCCGCCGGTGCCCGGGGCGAGCCCCGAAGGTGACGGGGCTGTGCCGCGCATCCCGCTGACCCCGGAGCCGCTTACCGGGATTACCCCGCTGGGGGACTCTGTTTGTCCCCGCGCTGACCTGTCCTCCCCGGGCCATCACGCAACGCGGGGTTCACCACGGAGCGTGAGGGCTCCCGGGGACCCCCGGGGCAGAGGGACAACACGGGGGACACACGGTGTGACAGGATTTCAGGACCGAGATCTGCAGAATACACTCCCTGCTTCCTGAGATCAGCTCCTTTGACCGCCACCCCCTCAACCCAGTGAGGGAGAGGAGGGGTCTCTGCTCCTCGGGAAGCCCCCAGCACACAGGGTGGCAATGCTGGCAGGGGCTTCCCCTTCCTGTGGCAGGAGGGAGGAACAGCCAGCGGGGTCCTGGCGTGCCCCCAGACTCTGCCATGGCTGGAATCCCACCTCAGCAGCTCCGAGGTGGTGGGCTCAGGTGAGGGGCTGCCTCCATCCCCGTTTTGTAACGGGCATAAGCGGCTCAGCAGCTTTGCCCCTGAGCTGAGTGTGACCCCGGATAAGCTGCCTAAGGTCCGAGGACTCACCCCAAGCCCCACTCTCCCACCCCAAGCTCTCTCCCCACGGGACCATCTGCGTGGCCAGACAGCACCAGGTGCCTTTTGCCACCAGTTCCAAGCCCCCGGGTGCAACAAACGCCTGGGCAGCCCCCCTAGAGCAGTTCTTAACCAGCAGCCCCCCGACCCTGCTCTGTTCCCTGCCCCACAGGTAATCCCGGTCTCCTGTTTGGGAAAGTCAAAGCGGCTCAGAGCAGGGCCAGCTGATCCCCCAGCTTAGGGATTTACCGGTGCCACCACAGCCAGCTCAGCACCTCAACGTGGGGGCAGCGTGTCAGTGTGTCAGTGAGTCAGCACATCACGCACACGCGCGTGGACAACCCCCCCCACCACCACCACGAGAACACGCTCACTGAGACAGGGAAAACAAATGAAAACTTTCCTTGCTGGCAAAGGAAAACACCTATCTGTTGTCTTGGTGGGATGCTCTCCGCGGCTGGATGCATTCCATACTGGAATGCTGACCCAGGGAGGGAGCAGAGAGGCTCTGCGGACCCCCTGTGCTTCCCAGCGATCCTGCTCTCCCATCCCGGAGATCCGGCTCTCGGCGTGTACATGGCAGCACGTGCTCTGGGGACACGGACCGGGGCTGTGGGAGCATCCGGGAGGCTGAGGCGTCCTGCAGGTGCCCTTGGCTTTTCCCCACAGCGGGATATTTTGGGAGCGTGCCGATGGCCGCGATGCCCCGGGGGGATGCCCGCTGCGCCGGCTGATGAAAGCTGCCCTTTGGCCGCTGGCAGGGCCAAGCTGGGAAATCGAGAGGGTTTGTCCCCAGATAAAAGAGCCCCAAAGTGAGCTTTGAGCGGGTGCTTGCGCAACAGGGACCCAGGCCAGTGTGTGGGATCTCAGCGGGATGAGCATTGCCTCCCACCTCAGGAGCATCCCACCCCAAATTCTGCAGGAGAGTCTCTGTCACCCACCAGACTCCTTGGCTGCTGTGGGGCTGAGATTGGGGACACTGGGCAGCGTTAAGGGGAGCGCACAAGAGGGACTGGGGGGGTGAGACACGGTCAGGGGCTTTGCAGTGGGGGCCCAGGATTTGGGATTGGGCTGTGGCTCAGAGTTTGAGGTCACTTCCCTGGAGCCGGAGTCTTCAGCGCTCCATTTGGGTTTGCTACAAGTGGAGAACAGCATCTCCAAGAGGGGTGATGTCCTCAGTACCCACCCTGCTGGGGCACAGCTTGGATACTCCTATTACAGGCCACCCCTCCCCAGCCCCCAGTGAGGTGGCACCTGGTTCCCAGCCCCTACCTGATCCCTAGGACTCCATCCACAGGGAAGATCCCCCTGCCCAGCCCTCATGAGCACCCAACAGCTCCCTTTACCTCCCAGCACAGCAGCACTGTGCAGCTCCTGCGCTGCTCTGGTCCCAGAGCCCAAGGGACTTGGGAAGGATCCTCTCCACCATCCCATCTGTGCAGAAGGTCCCAGGAAAAAACAGACAGAGCCTGCCTGTCGCATTTCCACCCGTTTATTTGGGATACAATACAATGTTATACAATAAATTAAAGCACAGGCTCTGTGGATGCATCAGGAAGGTGAGGGCAGAGCAGGAGCTTCAGCAGAGAGGATGGAGCACCAGGAGTCCCAACAGTTGTAGGAAAAATCTCTACTGAAATGGTCGGAATAGCTGCAAAACCAGAGGCGCAAACCAAATCTGTACCTTTAGTGTGATCTTAAAGGCAAAGTCTAAGCCAGACCTCTGCACTGGGCTGGAGAAAACCTGGCTGGTGGGTGGGAGCCCGGGAGGAAAGCACAAACACAAGGAAAGAGGAAACACAGGAGCTGGAAGCTTGGCCCTCACAACTCCATGCCCTCCAGGGAGTACTATGTCCAGTCATTGCTGGTTTGGTGTTCTTGATGAAGTCATACCCTTCATCCTTCTCTCCCAGGCCTGCATTTGTACCTTGTTCCACCTGTTCCCCCCAAAAAGCCTGAACTGGTTGCAGGAAGGTTTGTTGCAGTAGGGAAACAAGTAGGGCTGCCTCATCCTCCAGCTTCCTATGTAGAGGAAGTAGACCTGTTCCCACATCCCGCTCTGCTCACAAGGAGACCAAGTCCCAGACCATCACTGGACACTGAGTGTGAACCCAGAGTGTCCCCACACTGGAGGGGAACACAACCACCAGGTTTGTGGGATCAGCCTGGAACCAGCTCCAGGGATCAGCCTGGAGTCACCAGCATCCACAGCCCAGGCTCAGGCAGCCTGATGTGGCCTTGGCCCACGTGTCCCCAAAGCCCCCTACCCCAGGCACTCTCTGGAGACAACCCCTGCTCCCTCTCACGAGTTCTTCTCCCTCCCTTCCAACATTTCCAAATGGGTCCATTGCACCATGGGGCTGACTCCAGCTCCCTCCCCCTCCACCAGACAGTCCTAGAGAAGGGGGGGGGGTCCCAGCACGGCTCCCCCAGCCCTAACTGCAGCCACAGGCATCAACAATCATGTCGGGAATGTCAGTCTTGACAATATTGCTGTTGCGATCGAAGTAGAGGACGGAGAGCGGCCGGCGCCGCGTGGGGACACAACAGGAATGCCCCGACGCCTGGACGTTGTTGGCTTTGACGAGGTTGAAGACGGCTGTGTGGAAAGAAGAGGCCATGCCGGGGCTGCCTGCCACGTGCAGAGGGCACTGGCCCACGCAGTAGTTTATCTGGTACCCCTCGGGCTTAATGATCCAGTCGTTCCAGCCGATGTCGCGGAAGTCCACGTAATAATCCTTGCGGCAGCAGAGGTTGGAATTCTGGCTGCAGCGGAGGCTGCGCTTGGCAACGCGGTGTTCGGGCTCCCGCACCTTCGCCTTGGCCACCAGGAAGGGCTGGTGGGACCAGCTGGCGTTGAGTAGTGCCATGATATCCCCCCCGTCCCCACGGCTTTCCAGTTCCAGCCGCAGGGTCCGGCTCTCCCCCCCGAAGAAGCTCTGCAGGGCCGGCAGGAGGGGGAAGGAGCGCCAGCCGCTCCCCGCCGCGCTCAGCCGCCTCTCCCCCAGCAGTGTGCGATTGCCCCCCGCCACGGCCCCGGTCCCACCGGCCAGGAAGGTCCTCAGCGTGAGACCGGTCCGGGGCACTCGCAGGTAGAGCCACAGATGAGCCTGCAGGATGCGAATGTCCTGGTCCTGCGCCTGGCTGAACTGGAACTGCAGCCCCAAACTGGAGGGAGATGAGAGATCTGAGGGGAGAAAGGGATGGGGAAGTGAGTGCTGCGGGATGCTGCATCCTTCATCTTCTCAGGAAATACCTATAAATTTCTCTCCCTCCACAGGGCCATCGATGTGTGCCTCTTCCTTCCCTAGGAATGCTACTCCTGGAATGAGGGGGCTGTCTCACCCTGCGTGGCAGAAGAGGTGAAAAAGAGAACCGGTGTCCTGCTGTCACCCGGCCCTTCCGTGCAGGGTGATGCTGCAGAGTGTTTCCAGCACTCCCGAGTTAATCCCGCACCTCCCAACTCCGACTACCGGGAGTCCCAAGCACCCTGGGATGCCCCATCATTCAGGACACCCTGTGGAGCCTCCGGGTGCAGGGTCCCAAGAGGCAGGAGCAGGAGAGGGGCCACCTCCTCCGTCCCGCACTGAGCCCTCTCGCAGCAGCCACGCCGGGATGTCACCGGTGCAGCAGATGCGGTAACTCCACAGTTACACGAAGCCCGCGGGGCTGCACGTCCCTGTGTGTCCCCAAGGCACACGACAGGGACCCGTCGCCCCGGGCATCACGGAGCTCTCTCGCTCCCCGTCGGGGACCGCGTGGGCGCCCACGAGGGTCGCGCACCCACCTGTCTCCCCGAAGCTGATGATCTCGTAGCCCTGCTCCTCCTCCTTCTCCTCCTCCTCGGCGGGGCCCCGGCGGGCGCCTCCCGCCTGCAGCCGCCGCAGGGCTTGGGCCACGGCGGAGCGGGACACGGCGTGGGCGAGCCGCGGGCGATCGCGGAGCCGCAGCTTCTCCAACAGCTGCTTCTTGGCCACCTCCTCCAGCAGCCGCCGCTCCGCGCCCTCCGGGCACGACGAGCAGTTCNCCGCCAGCAGCAGCAGCAGCCACGGGCCCGCGACACGCGCCGCCATCCGCGCCCACCGGACGGGACGGTACCGGCACCGGGAACGGCACCGACGGGACGGGAGAGGCACCGGCAGCGAGGGACCGGCACCGATAGGACGGGATCGGGAGCGGCCGGACGAGACCGCACCGAAGGGACGGGAGCGGCACCGGCAGCGGCGCCGACGGGACGGGAGAGGCACCGNCCCGTCCCGTCCCGTCGGGGATTACCGGGATTAGCACCCCAACCCCGCCTCCCCGCGCCCGCCCGCTGTCCCGGGGGAAGGGGCTCGGGGAGCAGCCCCCCGCACTCCCCTGATCACCTGGTCTCCAAAAACCATCGGGTCCCCGGGGCAGGGGTCTCAAGTGGGCCAAGCACTGGCCCCTGCCCACCCGCGTGGGATGGACACGAGTAGGGGGTCGCACGGAGAGGGGCTTTGTGTGGGTGAGGGGCTCGCACACGCGTGTTTCCGTGGGATTTTCCTGCGGCTCACCCCGGTATCTGCTCTGGCCAGCCCCCAAATTCGGGCAGCAGGGTACTGAGCTTCAAAACCTGCTCCAAAACCCGGCTGGGGCAAATCCTGGCCCCAGAGCAGCCCTGGCCCCAGAGCAGCCCTGGCCCAGGAGCAGCAAGCTGGAGGGATCCCGACTCACCTGCCCTGGATCCTACAGACCTGCCCTTCACTAGGGCACTGCCCTCACCTGGGCACCCCTGAGCCATCCTAGCAGGGCTAGTCCTGTTAGGTGCTGACAGAGAACCCAGAAGGGATCAGGGGACTCTTGGGATGACCCCACAGCTCCCAGGGACTGTCACACCTCTGGGTTCTTGTCACTCTCACCAGGTGATGGATTTGGGGGTCTGAGCCCACCCCTTGGACATCGTAGTCCAGCCTCAGCCCAGGACAGAGCAGGGAAGGTTCAGAGAAAGGGAACACTGCATCCTCTCCTCCTCACACAATAAAAAGGGGATTTGTACGTCCTGAGGTCTCAGGAGGTAGCAGGCAGCATCACATCAACATAAAGATGTTCCTCGGACTCTGTGGGGCAGGATGTGCAGCCCGAGACAGGGCTGGGGCTGCCAGAAACCTCCTGAATGATGCAAGGTGCCACGTTGTTGAGTGATGAGCAGAGCCCAGTTGGAGCAGGGAACCCAGATAGCCCATTAGGAACTTGAAGCCCTGCCAGCACTTTTCATGTCCTGTGCCCACCGTGCCATGCGCTGACTCCAAGGTCTTGACCACACAGAGCCCCTGCCCCTGGACAAGCCAGAGGTGCCATGTAAACAGAGTGGGCTGTCTGGGAAAAAGCACCCACCGGAGATGATGCAACCATGGAGCAAGGGGCAAAGGGCTCAGCTGGCTGGGCCCGCTGGCAGCTCCCAGAATAGCCCAGGAATGTCAACAGAGAGGAAAAGGTGGGCACAGGCTGGGCTGGAAGCATAGATTCCAGAAGGCCTTGGAGCCCTGGCTGTCAGCAGCACTGCCAGGGCACCGGCAGGATGGAGCAGGTGGCACTTCTAGCCAGGCACAGGTGGCTGGTGCACCTGTGGGCACGGATTGTCCCACAGGGAGAGCAACTTCTCACAGGGACCTGGAGTGACAGGACAAGGGAGAATGGCTTCCCAGTGCCAGAGGGCAGGGTCAGATGGGATATTGGGAAGAAATTCCTCCCTATAAGAGTGGTGAGGCCCTGGCACATGTTACCCAGAGAAGTTGTGGATGCCCTGAAAGTGTTCAAGGCAAGGTTGGGCAGGGCTTGGATCAACCTGGTTTAATGGAAGGTATCTCTGCCTGAGGCAGGAGGTGGAACCGGATGTTTTAAGTTCTTTTCCAACCCAAACCATTCCATGATTCTCTGATACACATCTGCACGCTCCCTTGCACACAAGGTGCCCAGGCCCCTTCTCAAGTGTTTGGTTGCCTGCTCTGTTTTGGACATGCTCCATGTGCACCACATGCCCATTCCCCTGCTGTGCTGAATTCCTCCCTCCCTGCCACATCTTAGAGCCAGGATCAGGGCTGTGGCACAGTGAGAAACAGGAGACAAATTGTGGCAAAATGAATGAGGAACTCTCCAAACCAACATCCCTCCATCCAGAGCTGGAAGTGGGGTGTCCTCAAAGGGATTAATCCTGTTGAATGTGTCAGGACCCCGCTGCAAGTTGTAGAATCCCCATTCTGACTCCAGCTTAGCAGGAGCATCTGATCCCCAGCCCCTCGCACCACGTGCCCCCCAGCACGCCCCGGCCCCTCGATCTAGGGCAGGGGTCAGCGCAGAGCTGCTCTTGCACCCATTGCATAAGTGTGTTGTTGATTAAGCAGTTCCCAGAAAGCAAAGCCCAGGGCCTGACCCGATCAAAATACACCCCTGGGTCCCCCTGGGCCCAGCACCTGCTGCACAAATGGCTCCAGGGCCCCCGACCCCATGGCCAGTGGGACAAGCGTGGCAGGCACTGGTGACCTGACCTGGAGGTGACAACGGGCTGGACTAAGCAGGGACCCCCCTGAGAGCTCATGCACCAGCCCCTGAGTGTGGCTCATGGAATCATGGAATCACAGTATCATTAAAGTTGGAAAAGCCTCTGAGATTGTTGAGTCCAGTCATCAACCCAGGCCACCGCTAAACCCCAAGTGCCACATCTACACATTTTTGAACACTTGAAGGGATGGTGACTCCACCACTGCCCTGGGCAGCCTGTCCCAGGGCTTGGCCACCTCTTCCACGAAGAAATTTTCCCTAATCTCCATGTCTAAATGTCCCCTGGCACAACTTCAGGCTGTTTCCTCTTTGCCCTGTTGCTTGATCCTTGGGAGAATAGCCCTGGTCTCCACACCAGTGGCACTGGCTGGAAACAGGCCGTGAGAATAGGAATTAAACATTAACTCCTCTCAAGGCAAGGGAAGGGGCTGTCAGAAATTCCCACCCCTCCCGGGAGCAGGATTTGCCCAGGGACACTTGGCACAGCAAGCTCAGACCTTTGCTTCAGGGGCTGTTGATACTGGCAAAGTGTCCTTGCTGAAGGCACCGGCACATCCATCCCCTCCTGGAACAGAGACCGAGGGGACATCAACTCTGTCCCTCTCTGTGTCACATCTGGCACAGCCCAAGAGCTTGGCTGATGCCATGAATGCCACGTCCCCATGGCATTGCCATGGTGGGAGCTGCGGGGTGGGCTCCCCACCACCGTCGCTGGTCCCAGCAGGATGATCTCCTGGCACTGGGCTTGAGCCACCCCTTCTAGAGCCCCTCAGCTGATGTGGGGAGCCCAGCAGAGTGAAGTGTCACAGCAGGGAGGGAGGGAGGGTTCCTGGTTCTAGAGAATCACTTGTCCCTGACTGCAGCTTCCTCACACTGTGTGTTCCCCTGGTAGGAAGTGTCACCTGAGAATTCCTGAGCCTTGGGCACCCAGTGCTGCGAGTGGAGAAGGGGCTGTTGGCTGCATCCAGGCTCCCTATATCCCACTGGAGTGGGACAAACCTAAGCCCAGGGTTTTGAGGTTGTGCTGCCTGAGCTGAGGGGTCTGTAGGACTGCAGGACCAGCCAATGGTTCTCCTGCCCCTTCCCTCGGCCCCCATGTGCTGCTGCATCCCTGTGGGCTCGGCGCTGGCTCCAGGGAAGTTATTTGTTCAATAAATATAGACCGTGAAACGAGGCGTTGGAAAAAGAAGGCAATAAACAAACACCAAACCCTCTTTGGGTTTGCGCAAGTGGCCTTGGGACCCAGACAGGATCGATCCCCGAGCCTTTCTCCCTGCCCTGTGCAGTGGGAACATTTCTGGTCCGAGTCCTGGAGGCACCTAGACACATGGATCTGGGATGGTGGGGGTCCCCACTCCTTCAGGGCTCGGTGAGAGGGTGTGTGCAACGTAGGCAAACACTGTCACCTGCTAGAGGTTGTTCTGCCCCTGCTCCAAGGTGTCACAGATCCTCCAGGACAACACATAACCCGCCCTGGCTCCAGCCAGAGCTGCCTATGGCTCATATTCCTGGAGTGGGCATTGGATACAAAGCTGGACGGGGAGAGGGTCTGGCACCACCTCCTCCCTCTGCCAACCCTCTCCCACCTGGGTCACCTCTGTTCCAGCTTCCAGAGCCAGCCATCAGCGGTTGCAAGGTGGCACCCAGCACCTCCAGGATTGTCCCTGAAGCCTCTATCCCAGATCTCCCAGCCCAACACTCCTTTTTCCCAGCCCTCACACATGAGGGACACGTGGGGAGCACTGAAGGAGCCCGAACACATCGTTACATAACGGGGCCGATGTGTCGGAGCCGCCCTTTGCCCCTCGCTCTCACGGCCCTGACGTGTCCCACTTCGGTGTCACTGGAAGGGGTGAGGGGCAGCGAGGGGAGGCAGCAGCTCTGACCACAGGCCAGGGATGTACCGAGGGGATGCTCCACACTAGGGAGGGGCTGGGAGGGGCTGCAGGTGAGGCAGAGGGGGCCTGGGATGCCGTAGCTCTCACCTGGCGGTGCCCGTCCACTCCGGAAGGGAGAAGAGTTTCTCAGTTTCGTCCTGATCTGGGACATTGACCAAACACGGGTGGTTTTGGTGGAGTGGGGAATTTGGCCCAAAGAAGGAGTGGTGTCTTCCCTGTGGAAATCACAAGCCCCCTGTGTTCAGAAGGGTCCCGTGCTGTGCCCTGGATCTGATGTGTCAGGAGGTCTGCATCCCTCTGAGAAAGGCAGCTGAATGGCTGAGAGCATGGGAAGTCTTTGGGAACAGTGTGGAGATGCCCAGTCCCACTGCCTGGGCTTTCCAAGGCAGAGCAGTTCCATACTATGCCATTCCAGCACCAGCTGTGCCAGGAGGCACTAGAAGATGAGCTGGCTAATGACAGGGCACACCTATGTACACACACATGTGCACACACCACAGCTAGGAGTCTTTATTAAGCACCAGGGATGTTTGGAGAGGGAGACACATTCCTCCCATTGGAATCGAATTCCCCTTCCTTGTCCCCCTCAGTCTCATGTCCACCTGAGTGAGGCCACAGGGATGACCCCTCCCCTCTGTCCAGCCCCAGCAGCCCGGGGTGGCCACTGGTGGGTCCTGGGGATGCACCATGACTTCGGGATGGAATGACCACCCTGAGCCACGCTCCACAGCATCCCGCAGGATAAAAGCCAGGAGTCCATCAGGAAGCGGTCTGAGGGGCTGTGAGAGGAATCCACGGGCAGATCCGAAACGGGGGGAAAGGAGCTGTGTGGGAGGTGAGGGAGGAGAGAACTCACACATTCAGCATCACCCCCGAGGAGGAGCAAATCCCTGAGCAGGGCTCCTGTCTCCCAGCCAGGAGCCGGGAGGAGGAGAGCCCTGCCCCGTGGCATCCTGCCCTCCCGCCTGCTCCGGCAACCGCTCAGGTGCAGCCGCAGGAGTCCACGATCATGTCGGGAATGTCGGTCTTGACGATATTGCTGTCCCGGTCATAGTAGAGCAGGGAGAGGGGCCGGCGCTGGGTGGGGACACAGCAGGAATCCACGGCCGCGGCCGCGCTCGCAGCCTTGATGCGGTTGAGGACGGCGGTGTGGAAGGAGGCGGCCAGCCCGGGGATCCCGGCCATGTGCAGCGGGCACAGCCCCGTGCAGTAGTTCATGTGGTACCCCGCGGGCTGGATGATCCAGTCCTCCCAGCCGATCTCTTTGAAGTCCACGAAGAATTCCTGGCGGCAGCACATCCGCGAGTCGCCGCCGCAATCGACGCCGCGACGGCGGACGCGGTGGGGTGTCCTGGCCCGGGCTTGGGCCACCACAAATGGCCAGTGGGAGTCAGTGTGGTCAGCCGGGAAGGGGGACTCCCAGTCCTCTGGCACGTCCAGCTCCACTGTGAGCCGTGGGGTCTCTTGTCCAGAGAGGCTCCGGACGGCTGGTCCCACGTCCAGCGTGGTCCAGCCGGATCCCTGCACCTCCAGCCGCGTCTCGCTGGCCACTGTCATGTTCGGCCCCATCGGGTCTGGCTTCAGGAGCCTTATGGTGACGGGCTGTGCCCTGGGTCTGGGGGATGCCCAGAACAGGTAGAGGGTGGCCTGCAGGACCTCAGTGCTCCCAGACAGCTCCCGGGAGAAGCGGAAATGCAGGCAGACACTGCGGGAGGTGGAGGATGCTGTGTATAGAACCCAGAGCAGAATCAGGAGTGAAAGAATGGGGGGGAATCATCTCGTCCCACCCCCCTGTGATGGGCAGGGACACTTTCCACTAGGACGGGTTGCTCCCAGCGCCATCCAGCCTGGCCTGGAAAATTCCCAGGGATGGGGCAGGGCCTCAACATCCACACAGGGAGGAATTTCTTCCAATAACACATCTAACCCTGCCCTCTATCAGTGAGAAGCTGTTCCCCCTTGTCTTAGCGGTCCAGGCCCTTGTCCAAAGTCCCTCTTCATGTCTCATAGAGCCCCTTTAGGCACTGTAAGGGCTTTAAGCTCTCCCCAGAGCCTTCACTCCTTCCATGGCTACAGAACGGCTGCTCCTCTTGGATGGGGAAGGGCTGCCAGGGCACTGAGAGCACTTGGGACTCCTGGCACAGCTCTGTCCATGAGGACACCACTCCCTCGCCGTGCTGGGAGCCTGGGTTCACCCCCCGGCTCGGTTCCAGCTGACGCTCCACCAGGCCAGGAGACAACCCCATTGTCCTGGCGTGTAGGAACACAATGTGCCATGGAGCAGCTTTGTTCCCACAGGGCTTCGAGGACACAGGGGCCAGTGAGGGGAGCAGAGCCCCCCCCAGCTCACCATGCAGAACTCGGGCTGGGAAAGGGGGGTTGCAGGACACTCTGGGATGGGGCAGTGATTGCCTGTGCCTCCAAGGAGAGACAGGATATAGAATCTAGAAGTGGGATACAGCACCCTGTTTTTCAAGTGATGCTTTTCGGGATTCTCGAGCGTGTTTTGAGGAGCTCTCTCCTCTCAGGAGAAGCAGATTTTGGAGTGAAATTGGGACAGGCTCCTTTAGGTGAGATAGGGAGGCACAAGGGTTGCAGGGAATGGATGGGCTGTGGAGCCCTGAGTCCACACACCACGGGCTGACGGGGAATCAAGGCTTAAAATCCCATGTTGGAAAATGCAGCCATCTGACCCCTCAACCTCCAGCACCAGGGGACATGACACAGCAGCACCCCTAAGCTCTGTGCTACCCTCCCACCCCAGCACAGCCCATTTGGGAGCCATAAGGCTGGGATACACTTGGGATGTGGATGTAAAGGGTCTGGATGTGGAGCCTCCCACACCTCCCACCGCCTCCCCACGGCACGACCTCCCTTCCCTCCGTCCCCTTCGCACCCCACGGGGGCGCGGGTCCTGTACACACCTGACTCGGCAAAGCTCAGGATCTCGTATTCCTGCAGCTCCATCCCAGGGCGCAGCTGTGGGACGGGGCCGTCCCGGAGCGTTCCCGGGGAGGCGGCCGTGTCCGAGCGCTGCGCCCGCAGCCTGCGGAGCGCGGTCAGCAGAGCCCCCCGGGCCGGGGGCTGGGGGGAGCTGGGTCTGGCTGGCAAGCGGAGCTTGGCCAGGATGCTCTGCTTGGCCAACGCCAGCAGCACATCCCGCTGCGTGCCAGGGGCCAGCGCGGCCATTCCGCAGGCCGGGCACCACTCGCCCCTGGCAGCCGCCGTCCGCAGGAGGCTCAGGAGTAGCAGGACCACCGGGATTGTCATCTCCGGTGGCAGCGCGGGGGTCTCGGTTGAAGTGTCCGAGAACCGAGCGGGACGGGACAGCGGCAGCGCCGGGGCCGGGGAGGGGAGTAGGGCGGCAGGGCTGGGCTCGGCGGGAGCAGGGAGCGAGGATGGGCTCGTTCTCCTGACGTGGGCACAAATATTGGCTGATCCCGGGCGAGATAAACGCCCCCGAGCTCCCGCGGAGCCGCCCGGGCGCGGGCAGTGCGGCGCGGCCGCCCCGGTTAAGGTGGAGCCGAGTGGATGGTGCCGCTGATCGGGGGGGCTCAGCCCGGGGTGGGGGGTTCGGGGCATCGAGGTCATCCCGGTCCTACCCCCATCCCATACCGGGGGTACACAGGTGGGGGCTCCCGGGGGCACGGGGGTGCCCAGGGTGCAATGGGGAACCCCCGGTGAACTGCGGGGCCCCCGGAGGTGGGGGATTCCCGGGTGGATGTGAGATCTCCGCAGGTAGGGGGGATCTCTGGAGATGGGGGGTCCTCAGAGAAAGGGGATCCCTGAGGGATGGAGGATCCCCGGAGATGTGGGATACCTGGAGATGGGAGATCCCGAGGGGATGGAGGATCCCAAGGGACGGGGGATCGTGGAGAATAGGGAGACCCTCGGGAGTCTTGGGGAGTTGAGGAAGCCTGGAGATGGGAGATCCCCGGAGATGGGAGATCTCCGGAGATGGGAGATTACTGGGGATGGGGGATCCCTTGGGAATGGGGGACCCCCTGGGAATGGGGGACCCCCGGAAGATGAAGGATCCTAGGGAATAGAAGACCCCTCTAGAAAATGGAGGATCCCGAGGAATGAGGGATCCCTGCGGACGGAGGATCCCGGGTGGGGGGGAGCGAATTGGTCCATCCCTGGGGGATGGGCGACCCCCCGGAGATGGGGGATCCCGGGGGATGTGGGATCCCTGGGGACGGAGGATCTCTGGGGGAAGGAGGATCCCGGGGAATGGGGGGTCCCAGGGGATGGATGGAGGGTCCGTGGGGATGCGAGATCCCGGGGATATGGAGGGTCTTGGGGGATGGGGCGTCTCGGGGCATGGAGGGTCCCGGGGGATGGAGGATTCTGAAGGATGTGGCGTCCCGGGTGATGGAGGATCCCGGGGCATCAGGGACCCCAGTGGTGGGCGTGGCCTGACCCCATAGCCCCGCCCACTCCCATATAAGGCGTCTCCTCTCTCCCTCCTCCTCGCCAGGGGGCGCCCCCTCCCCG
>VXBA01000800.1:17418-53158 GCA_013399895.1 Serilophus lunatus | reverse complement strand
GCTGCCCCTCCCGGGGGTCTCCCGGTGGCGGCCCCGGTTCAGGAGTTGCCCCTCCCGGGGGTCTCCCGGTGGCGGCCCCGGTTCAGGGGTTGCCCCTCCCGGGGTTCTCCCGGTGGCGGCCCCGGTTCCGGGTTTGTCTCTCCCGGGGGTCTCCCGGTGGCGGCCCCGGTTCAGGGGTTGCCCCTCCCGGGGGTCTCCCGGTGGCGGCCCCGGTTCCAGGGATGTTCCTCCCGGGGTCTCCCAGTGGCGGCCCCGGTTCCAGGGATACCCCTCCCGGGGGTCTCCCGGTGGCGGCTCCCCCCGGGGGGAGGTTCCCGGGGCCATGCGGGACTCGTTGCGGTGCCGCTGCTCGCGGGGGGGGTCTCATCGCGCCCCCTCCCCCCGGGCACGTGGAACGGGAGCACCGGGAACGGCACCGGGAGAGTCCCGGTCCCGGCTCGTTGGTCGCAGGGACGAGGAGCCCGGGGCACTTCCAGGGCCCGGGAGGATCCGTGTGTGTTGTCCTCGTGCCCTCAGGGACCTGGTTTTCCAGGCTGGAATTCCCAGTTCTGGGGCTTCCCAGCTCGGGGGGTGGTTGGAGCCTTTTCAGGAGGGTCCGAGGTGGAAAAATTGGTTTTGTTGCCCTTGAAATCCTCCCGGGTTTTATTTGGGTCCCCGTAGGAATTTGGGCTGAGGGTCAGAGCTGGTCTCTCAGGTGAGTTGGTGTTAATTGAAGCATCAATTAAAAGTTTTCCAGGGGCTCTGAATTGATTCCTAATCCCGGGAGCACTCCCAGCTCTGCCCGTTCCTGCAAAACCTTTGTGATGCTGAAAAAAGGAAGAACGAGGTGGATTTTTGGGGGTGTTTTATTGGGTCGTGCAGCAAACCAGGTCCAGTTCCTTGTGCCTGGAAAACTGGGATTCTGCTGATTCCTGGAGTTTTGGGGAAGAGGGGCAGCATTTCACAGGAATGGGAGGGAGGGAGGTTTGTTGTTCCTGGGAGGGGGTGGGAAAGGGCTTGGAAGGAATTCCAGAGCCTTGGAAGTGTTCAGGGCCAGGGCTTGGAGCAACCTGGGATAGTGGGAGGTGGAATGGGATGGGCTTTAAGGTCCCTTCCAACCCATTTCATCCCATGATCCCATGAATGGAGGAGGGCTCTGCTCAGCTGAATTCAAGGGAAGGAAGTTTCTGTGTTGATCCCACGGAATTCCAGTGGGAGAAACAGCCCCTCTGCCTGGGAGCAGAGGAGAAATCCCTCTGTCAGATCCCTCCTTCCAGCTGCTCCACAGGGCTGTGACACCAGATCCTCTGGTGGCATCCAGTTCTCATGGCAGAGATGCCACTTGTGCTGCTAAATTTAAGGTTCTGTCAGTGCTGCTATTTTTAAACCCCCTTTTTTGGGGGGGCAAAGTGCCTAAATCACCCCTTGGAGGTGCCTAAATCACTCTTTTCGGCCCCACTCCCTCTGAGTCCCTCTGCAGTTCATTTTCCCCTCATTCTCTCATTTAATATTAAATTAGAGCCAGATCAGTGCTCATTTTAATCAATTGGCTGTGTTTTAATTGTTTTTCAAGGAGGTGGCTGCCCAGGAAGGGGGAAAGTTTGTGTCCAAACTTCCAGAGCAGCTTTTGGAGCTCCTCTCCTGCCTCAGACACCCAAGTGCTGCAGGTTTTGGTCACTCAACAAAGTTATTCCCAAGTCATTCCAAGCAGGAAACGGCCTCAAGCTGCACCAGGAGAGGCTCAGGTTGGACAGGAGGAGGAATTTCTTCCTGGAAAAGGTGGTCAGGGATTGGAAAGGGCTTCCCAAGGAGTCCCCAATCCTTGGAGGTGTCCAAGGAATGACTGGACAGTGCTCTGGGCTGGGGAACAAGGTGGGGACTGGCCACAGGTTGGACTCCATGGTCTGGGAAGGCTTTTCCAACCTCATGGATTCTGGGATTCTGAGCTTCACAAGCTGACAGTGCCCAACAGCTGAAGAAATTCCTGTGATTTCCAACCTGAACTTCCCCTGGCTGTTCCCTCTCCTCCTGTCCCTGGTTTTCTGGGAGCAGAGCCTGCCCCTACTCTGGCTCCCCCTTCCTCTCAGGGAGTTGGGGAGACCCAGAAGATCCCCCCTGAGCCTCCTTTTCCTCAGGCTGAGCCCCCCCAGCTCCCTCAGGAGCTCTCCAGACACTCCCCCCCCAGCCCTGGGTTGATGTGACCCAGTTTTCCCCTCCCTCCACCTCACTCTCCTTGCAGCTCCTGAATCCCAGTGACCCCAGTTGGGGTGTGTGGGTGGGCCCAGCAGGAGGTGCCTCCCAGCTACCCTTCCAGGCTGGGATTCCCTGGATTTTGGGGCTCCAGTGAAGGCCAGTCCCATCCCAGGATCAGTCTGTGTGCTGCAGGCTGAGTCACCACTGCTTCCCAAAGAATTTCTGGGATGATGGAGTGTGGGCAGGCCCAGCCCACTCATCAGAGCAACTCATTTGGGTTTTATTTTTTTAATTTTGCTCTCCTTTGACATGGTTTTGATTTGGGAAACAGATTTTTCCCTGAGCTGAGTTCAGACACGAGATGTGCTTTATTTGGGAAGGTGTTATCCCAGAAATTGGCCTTTCTGGGGAAGCTTTCCATGAGGAAATGGGATCCTGGCCTTCCTGGGGACCAAAACACCTGGAGCTTTCAGCCCAGTCCTGGTAGGATTTGACCATGGAAGGGGAGAAAATAAAGATTCAGAATGTGGGGAATGCTCAGCTGCTGTGTCCTGCCTCAGAGCTGCTCCTTTAAGGGGGTTGTACCCCCAAATTTTGGGGTATCCCTTCCCCAGGTTGGCTTCAAACAAAGTTATTCCCTTCCAAGAGGCTGTCCTGTCAGAGTCCCCTCACAGCAGCTGCTGTCACATCTTCCACATATTTATTTTCATATTTATGGGAAAAAACTCCAAAATATTTATGGAAACCTTCTGTGTGCAGATTTATTTGGGGTTTTTAATTACCTGCATCCAATACTATTTTATTTTCTCCTTGTAAAAATTCACTCTGTGTTTTCTTACTGGTGGCAGTTTCCCATCTCCCAAATCCTTGGGGAAGCTGGGATTGTTGTTCCCAAGGAAGCAGGGAGAAATCCATGTCTTTCTGGAGTTATTTTTGAAGCTGAAAGGAAGGGAGAACTCAGCCATCTGCCAAAGTATTCCTGCAAAACCTGGAAAACCCACTTTTTTCCAAACTGGGCAAACTGGGACAAAGGGGCTTTACTTGTGACCAAAGCTAATTAATGATTAATATGGAATGGGAAGTGTTTTATAGGGCTGGAAAGGAGGAACTCTTGGAGCTGACAGTGATCTTCCTTCTGTGTCCTAATTCCCAAGTGACACCTACACTGTTCAGAGGGTTGATTATTTTAGGGTAGCACAGAATTTGGTTGGTTTGGAGGTATTTTTAGGAGGCAAGAAGGGTGATGGAATCCTCAGGCAAAGGTTTTCCACTTGTTGCCTGACAGGGAGTGGTGTTTGTATGGGATATCTAAATATTTTTGATATGTATTCTAATAGTATATTGAGATATATAATGTTTTATAGTAATTTATTTTAATATAGATGATATGCTTTATAGAATATATCTATAATTTGACCTATATTTTATAGAATATTTATATGTTCTTGTGTGTTACCTGTATTCAGTGGGATACAAATGTTGGGACAGTTGTCCAGCAACTGGTGTTATGAATGAGGAGTGGAATTCCTGCACTGACAGCAGCTGGATTTGGGATAGCACCTCCCACAGTGCTCCCCCTGTCATCCTCCCTCCAGTGCTGGGTTTGGTTTTTGGGGGATTCTGCCTCTCTGCAGGGCTGGGATCCAGGCTGGGATCTGGGTTGGGATCCAGGGTGAGACTCAGGCTGAGATCCAGGCTGAGATCCAGGCTGGGATCCGGGTTGGGATTGAGGCTGGGATCCTGGTCGGGATCCAGTCTGGGATCCAGAGTGGGATCCAGGCTGACATCAAAGCTGGGATCCAGGATGAGATCCAGACTGGGATCCAGGGTGAGATCCAGGCTGGGATTCGGGCTGGGATCCAGAGTGGGATTCAGTGTGGGATCCAGGCTGGGATCCAGATTGGAATCCAGGCTGGGATCCAGGATGAGATCCAGGCTGGGATTTGGGTTGGGATCTGGATTGGGACCCAGGCTGAGATCCATGTTGGGATCCAGGGTGAGATCCAGGCTGGGATCCAGGCTGGGATCCAGGCTGAGATCCAGGGTGAAATCCAGATTGTTATCCAGGCTGGGATTCAGTGTAGGATCCAGAGTGGGATCCAGGCTTGGATCCAACCTGCTGCCACAACAGCGGGGGTAAATTCCCAATTAAAGGGGGATGCCCAACACGTGCTGGGGTCGGTGTGGAGCCCTTTCCCTCCCCTCCCCTCCCTTCCCTCCCCCTGGAGCGGCGCAGGGTCTATTTTTACAGCAGGCTGTGCTCTGTATTGCGGCATTTCTCTCCCTGAATTATTTATCAGGGCTTGGAGCTGAATGGAGCCTGCTACGTTTCTTCTCTGCTCCATCCTGCCCACGTGTCTGCCTTGAGCCATTGACAGATTTGGTTCATGGCAATCCTGGCTCTGAGAGGGGCTGGGGGGGGATCCAGGGGGTCCCAAACCGTCCAGATCTCGGGGTGTTTGATGCTCTCCCTGCTGGGACAGGCAGGGAGGGGGTGGTTGCCATGATAACACAGCCCAGCCAGGTTTGAATGGAAAGGCCCCTTTTTAAAATGGAAAATGGAATTAAAACTGTTTGTCACTGCCTAGAGCCTGGGAAGTGTCACCTCTGCTCTCGTGCCGAGGGGAACACGGGATGGGAAACTGGGAAAGGAATGTCTTGGACCTGTAGTGTCTGTCCCTGTCATCCCTTCCCTTGGATGCTGCACCTGATGTTGAGTCACCCCAGGGCTGCCACACTTCAGCTCTTCCCTGCAGCCCATGTCCTTGGAAGCAGCCACTGTCTGGAGTGTGGTTCCACCTGTGCACTCCAGCAGTTAATGCCAGGAGTGGCAGCTGCTGGATGTGGTGGGTGAAACTGTGTCCATCCCAAAGAACATCTGTGATCCGGCTGCTGGAGGATTTCCCTCCCAGGGGTTGAGCTGGCAGGAGTCTGTCCCAGGAGCTTTGGTTTGGGGTTTTCCCCTTTTCCAAGGGGAGGGAGAGTTTTCTGCTTTGTGTGGAATTCCCTTGGCAAAGCTCTTCTCCCTTGCCAGCCACTGTCTGTCTCTGGGGAAGCCCAGTCCTGGCTGCTGGTGAGGACCTGCACCAGTGCCATCCCACCAGTTTGGTGCCACAAGTCCTGCCTTTTTTCCCTGCTTCCAATGGAATTTATCCACTTCTATTTGGCATGGAAGCTGGGGCTGACACACAGAGCCTGGGCTCATCCATGTGTGTCTGCCAGGGAGGGAGGGAATGTCTTGTTGCTTTTCCCTTTGTTTTCTCTGGGATGTGACTGTTGGGCACTGGCAGCTTCCCTGTGATCTGAAAGCACCAACAATACCTGGAGCTGCTGCATCTTTCCCATCTCTGCTTTCCCTGACCCAGTTTCAGTGTGTGGATGTGATTCCAGAGCCAAGGGCACTCCGTGTGAGAGGCAGGGATCTGCTCCAGGGGGCTTTGTCCAGGCTGCTGGGGCTGACTCACTCCTTCTCCTCCTTCCAGTCAGGATTTACTGTCTCCCATGGAAGGAGGTGGGGGGATGCAGCTCAGGAAATCCTCTCACACACACGTGCTCCATGAGGATGAAGAGCTGCCAGCTCACAGTGATGGACAGGGATTTTGGAAAGAGCTGGATGAGCCTGGAGGAGGCTGCACCTGTGCTGTCTGGGGCAGGTGCTCATGTCCTCGGGCTGGAGATTTTCTCATGCCAAAATGTGTTGTGCCAGAGGTCAGGTCTGCAGGCTCTCATGGAGCTGCTTTTCCTTCTGCTTTCAAGTCAGTGTTAAAGTGGGATCTTGGCAGAGGGTCTAAAGCTGATGGGTTGAAAACAGGGAGACCTGAAGGAAGGGGAGAGCAGCATCCCCGTGTTTTTTTCCTTGGATTCTGCAGGGCTCCAACACCATCCTTGGTGATCCCAAGGCCACAGCCAACCACAGGTGCTCCTTGGCAAAATAAAGCTGTTGGCTTCATTGGGTTTGGGGAGATTTGAAGGCTCCCTTGGCCTGGTAATGCTTCCTCTTTCCCTGCCTGTCACTTCTACACTTGCAAAGTAGCTCCGGGAGCTGCTTCAGGGCTCAGATCTCCAGGTTTGACACTCCAGGGCTAGGAATAATCACACAGGTGAATTACAATGGGTGTGTAAAAGCTGGTGCCAAAGCGTTCCCCTGATCCCTGGATCCTGCAGCCCCTGGATCCCTGAGCTGCCACAGGGAGTCACTCTGAGCACACACTGCTGGGGGACAGCAGCTCCAGCCTGGCTTCTGCTGAGCCATCGTGGAGCTGCTGCAGGCACAGCCTCTCACTGCCTCTGGGGCTCCCTGTGCAGCAGAATCAGAACCTGAGCTCTCAGCTGGAGCCCCTCATCCTGCTCCCCCTGAATTCAGTTGAAGCCCCTCATCTTCCTCACCCTGAGCTGAATTGAAGCCCCTCATCTGCCTCAGCCTGAGCTTGGCTGAAGCATTTCTTGTTTCCCATCACTCAGGATTTAATCACCAGTAAACCAGCAAGAAAAACAAGTAGTTGAAACCATTAAGAAACCAACCCCTTGGAAAAGTTGTGGCAGCAGTGACAGGAGAGAGGCTGGGTGGGACCTCCCTGGGCAGTGTGAGGTGCTCTGTAGGGTGCTGTCCATGCACAGGAACCCTTCTGGAGGCTCTCTATGCTATCTGCCATCAGGGAAAATCCTGAATTGAAAGGGACCCACAAGGGGAGCATCCAGTCCAACTCCTGGCCCCGCACAGGACACCCCAACAATCCCACCCTGCCCCTGTGGGTGTTGTCCAAACCCTCCTGGAGCTCTGGCTCAGCCTTGGGGCTGTGACCAAACCCTGGGGAGCCTGTTCAGTGCCCAACTACCCTCTGGGGGAAGAACCTTTTCCTGAGATCCCACCTAACCCTGCCCTGGCACAGCTCCAGCCCTTCCCTGGGCCCTGTCCCTGCTCTCACAGAGCAGAGATCAGAGGAGCTGCAGACCCCAAGGAGTGTCCCCTCAGTCCCTTCCTCTCCAGCTGAACAAACCAAGTGCCCTCAGCTGCTCCCGATGTGACCCCCTCAGACCTTCCCCAATCCCCATGTCCTTCCTTTGGACACTCTCCAACAGCTTTAGACCTTTATTTTTTAGACCTTTTGTGATGCCCAAACTGCCCCCAGGACTGAGGCGAGGCTGCCCCAGCTCGGAGCAGAGCGGAACAATCCTCTCCTTCACCCACCTGCCCGGTGATGCTGTTCCTGACATCCCCAGGACACAGAGACCCTTTGGGCTGTCAGGACACTCTGCTGACTCACATCCCACACTCCCCAATCCCTCAGGAACCCCCTTGTTCCTTTCCCTGCTCCGGGGCTGGCGAGGACGCTGCGTCTTTAACGGCGGCGCGGAGGCAGCTCCATTGAAGATTTGAAGGAGAGAAGCAGGAAGGGGGTGTGGATGTGGATGTGGCTATTGGCAGAGCTGTGCTGACATCCCTGGGAACAGCTGGGATCTGCCTGGAGCAGCCCCGAGCTCTCAGGAGCAGCCGCAGGGACCTCGAGAACCGGGTGTAGGGGGGGGAGGGAGGGAGGGAATTCCCTGGAGGGATTTTTAATCCTGGCGAAATTCCTCTTGTGAACTGGTCGTGGCCATGGAGTCTCCGTTGAAATCAGGGAACAGCTGACCTGCTCAGAGTGCAGAACCACCACGGTGAGTTTAATTTTGGGAATGAAGGGTTAATTATCCAGGGGCTCGAGAAAGATTGATCAGAGATTTTCCCTCTCCCCACCCCCCCTGCGGTGGAAATGCAGCCGAATATTCCGGGAATGGGGGACCTGACTCTTCCTCTCCAGCTGGGAAGTGCCAGGATTTCTGCTGCTGGCTGGATGGGGTTAATTTAAAATGGAGCTGGACTGAATGAATATGTGGCTCTGGGGATCCCAAATCAGGATTTGGGAGAGTGAGATGAGCTCTCCCTTTCCTCCCTTTGTGCTCTGGGGATGCACCTTCCGGAGAGAGGGAATCCCCGGCCGGCATCCTGTGCTCTGCCATGTCATTAAGGAGTTCCCCTGACAGCCTCATGGATTCTCCTTGTGCTCTGGGTGTCTGGGACTTGTTCCTGGCTAGTTCCTCTTGTTTTCCAAAGACAGGATTCTTCCCAGCTCTTCTGCTGGGTTGTTTTTTAATGGGTTTACTGGTTTGGACCTGGCTAGTTGATGAGAGGTGTTGGCTACTGAGTTGGCTGTGTGCCATGTGACGTTTTGGGGTTGGCTTATGCAATTTGATGCTCTGTAGGAGGGTGCTTGTGTTCACATATACATTAACCCCAGTTTTAAATTATTTTAAACCTCTCACTGAACTGGGTTTAGTGGAATCAGGAGGTTGGATTGACTTTTCCTCCTCCTCACACATGTCCATCATCCAGTTTTGCTTAATAACCAAGAAGTGATGCTCCCTTCCTCCCAGATTTAGTGCTGGCAGCTGATTTTCTTGGGATGGAGGCATTTTTACCCTGCTGGAGGCTCTCTCTACCTGCTCCTCATGCTCCCAGTCATGCTCAATCCCAACTTTCATCACTGGCAGCCAACAGATATAGTTGATTATTTATTTTTTTTTCCTTTGAATCATCATTTTTCCATGTCCAAATCCATGTCTGGATCCCACCTGGAGAAGTGCCAGTCTCCCTCAGTGTCCCCCTCAGTGACAAGTGGCTCCATGTCCTTTGCCAGTGTGGGGAGAAGCAGGAGCAGGAGAGCAGGAATAAATACCAGCCCTGACTCATGCCTTCCTCCCACAGAGGTTTGCCAGGAGCTGGGATATTTGGGACTGATCAGTGAAGCTTGGGGGTCTACTTTGCCAGCCAGATTGGCTCAGGAAGGTGAGGGAACACCCCATTCCCTCATCCAGCTTTTTAATGCCAGGCTCAGGATTGTCACAGCAGCAGATGCCAGAAGGAGAAGAGCTGTTTTTCCTGGGCCTGGTTGTCACCTCTATGCCCAGGTGCCTTCAGCTTTCCAAGCTATTTCATTATGGATGGATTCCCATGGAAGGAATTCTGCTTGGGGTTCTCAGAAAGAACCAGGAGTTGTGACAGTGGGAGAGCCAGGCTAGGGTTTTCTGCTGGAAGGGTTAACAGAAATCCCTGTTCCATGCTGTCCTATTGCATCCTGACACTGTGGAAAGTAGGTGGATAATTCCTTGCTTGCTTTTCAGGAAACCCCTGTGGTGGACAGCCCTCATTAATTGTTGCTGGGAAACTGCTTTGACGTCACCAGAGCAGTTCCCTGGTCCTTGGATGGATGTACAGGAATAACTCGTGATGGGGAAGGGAGAGGTGGTGTGAAATGGAGCAGGGAGCTCTGGTGGGGATCCTCATCCTGGATTTCTTCCCTTTCTCCACCCATTCTGCACAGCGACCCTCAGGAACTGTTTCCAAACTCTCGGTGCTACCTTGGGAGTTACTTCTCCAGGACTGTGTTCCTTGTGGTTCCTGTGGTCCTTCACTTTTTAACTGTGTTGGTTTGGGGTGGGTTTTTTTGGTGTTGATTTTGTTGTTGGTTTTTTTTTTTCTCCTTCAGGTGTTATAAACAAGGGGTGGCAGGGTCTTTGCTTAGCTTCACTGCAGCTCCCAAAAATCAAAGGAAAGGAACAGCAGCATCACTGTTTTCTTGATAAGATCAACCCAATAATGTCCCTTTCCCCACCTGAGGGGAGAGCAGGGCCAAGGGTGGCCCCTGCTGCTGTTTGCTCCAGATTTGGGCAACTTGGAACCAAGAATGTTTAATCCCACTCTCCTCAGGGAAGTGGTCCTTGTGACCATTTAACTCCTGGGATGTATTTATCCACCTTTTATCCACCTTTATATTTGGTTCCTGGGTATGACATGGAGATGGTTGTGGCAGTCCTGACACCAGTTGTGTCACAAGTTGACACCTCTCCTGAGTTTAGTCTTTGCCTTGATGGAGGGAAGTATCAAAATTTCCAAGTATTTTATTCCCCCTGAAATCATCTTGTGCAGTGGAACCTCCTGAAGCTCCACAGAACTCCCTCGGATGCTCTGTCTGCCCTGTATTTCCTGCATTCTTCTTATAAGATTATTTCTCCCCTTTTCACCTGGAGTCAAACTCTTCCATCTGCATCATAATTTCAGAATTTAATGTCATGTGGGGGTGGAGATCAAGATTTAAAGCCGTGACTAAGCACTGGGACTCTGTGCAGGCAAAGACGTCCGGCCTCCTGTGGGGGAATTTTGCTGGATTGTTTAGGAACTGTAAGGTAGCGAGGAATTAAATCCCTCAGCAGATAATAAGGAAAGCAATAGAGAGAATTTAGGAGAGGTGGCTTTGAAGTTGAAGCCTGTGAGTGTTGCTGCTTTGGAGTTTGCTGACCCTCAGATTGGAAGAAGCTTTTTCCACCAAGAGGGGAGCGAGCTCCAAAGTCTCTTTACCTGTTGGAATTCCAGCCGAGCTGTTCCCTGGCCGAGGAGGAGCCGCTGAGCACAGAGAGGGACCGGCAGAGACCGAGGGGCTTCGTGCCTGGAGTCACAGCCCCCTCCCCACCTCACCGCCTCCACTTTTTTCCTGTGAAAACCCTTTTCCGCAGCCTCTGCCGCGCTGGGGAGGGGGGAGGACCTGAGTCACCCCCGCCCTGTTGCTCCTGGCAACAGGACCCGTTGCCATGGAGCTCGGCTTCCCATTGGCTGCCGGGCAGCCAATCAGGGAATTGCTTGCGAGAGCATCACTGGTACCCAGCGGGAGGGAGGCGGTGGGTGGTGGGTGCTGCTGCCCCCCAAAGCCCGACAGCGGGACAGGGTGTTGGGAAAAAAAATCATGGGACAATTTGGGTCAGGAGGGACCATAAAGGCCGTCCCATCCCACCCCCGTGGTGGGGACAAGGCCCTGTTGAATGAACTTTGCAGTTGACTCTTGGAAAGCCAAGCCAGCCCTGGTTAACTGAGCAAGGGAAATGGAGGGAAGGGAGGCAGGAGTCTGGTGGTGGAAGCTGGATGGGAAGGCTGTAGCATGGACACTGCTCCCGTGGCCTTGGCTTGGACAGGGAAGGTGAAGCCTGCTCACACCTGGAATCATGGAATATCTTAAGCTGGAAGAGACCCTAAGGGTCATCAAAGTCCTAGCTCCACACAGGACATCCCAACAATCCCACTGTGTGCTCAGAGCGTTTTCTGCCCCAGCCCAGAGCAGAGTGGGACAATCCCCTCCTTCAGCAACCCGTTTCTTTATCCCTGAAACCTGAGAGGCAGAGCCTGAGCCACATCAGATCCCTCCATGCCCACCTCAGATCCCCCTCCATCCCCACCTCAGATCCCTCCATCCCCACCTCAGATCCCTCCATCCCTCTGCACCACCGTGTGTAGGCAGCTGCACCCAGCAGCCATATGTCTCTTTTGCACCCTCATTTAGCTCAGGAGCACGTCTGTTCCCTGAGAAACAAGGCCAGGAATGGAGTTTATTTAGCAGGAGCTTCCTGACTTTCCCAGATTTGGCGTTGGATCCATCCAAACTAGAAATGTGGGACTTCCTTGCTGCTATTCCCTGCCCAGCCTGGGGCTGCTGCTGCCTTCCCTGGGCTCAGCAGCTGCAAACTGAGGGTGGCAAGAAGGCAGCAGAGGTGGAATTCCATGTTCCCCTTTGGAGTGAAGAGGAGGCTACAAATGTGTCTAGGCTCCTTAGCCCTTGGCCAGCATTCCCAGGCACTGCCATGACTGGCCCAGTTGCTTTGCCAGCCCTGAGCTCAACATCACCTCACCCACCTTCTCCCTCCCACATTCTCCTGACACAGATTTTGTGGCTTCCCTGACGTTTCATCTGTGTCGTTTTTCTCCTCTCCCAAGGCCCAACTCAATCCCAGCCCCCCCTCCCTGAGTCCTCTGAACTTCCCCACCCTCCACGAGCCTCTGTCTGTCATGTTTGCCACCCCCTCACCATGGCCCACGGCTGCCCAAGGGAGCAGGGGCTGATTCATTCATCCTGCAAGGAATCCTCCTCTGGAAAGCAGCAGTGCACAGATCTCCCTGGAATTTTGGATGCAGGGAAATATCCTGGAGGCTGCCTGGTGGGGACGGAAGCTGCAGCAGGAGGGGGCAGCTGATAAATGTCAATTCTATGGCTCTTGAGTTGTCATTTCTGGGAAATCTGATATTCCCTGTGTGATGCTGAAGGGATGGGAAAAGATCTCGTTATCCTTCTTAAATTTGGCTGAGGTGTTTAGCTTCTTGGGGGGGGAGAAAGGCTTGTTAGAGGGTGGGTGGTGCAAAGCCTGCTCCTCTATTTGAGTGTCAATGCCACCTCCTCCCTCCCTCCCCAAATCTGCTCCAGATCCTCCTGGATTGTTTAGGCCCCCAGCCTGGGCATGAGGCTGGAGCAGTTTCCTACAACATGGAATATTTTGGAGAGGGGAGGGGCAGAGTTTACCACCTTTCCCCTCCTCTCCCTGCATAATCCAGACTCCCACGAAAGAGATATATCAGGCAAATGCTCCCTTTTCCCTTCCTGACCTAATTCCCACTGCAGCACAGTGGGATTCCCTCACATGGGGCTCATCACTCTGTGCAACATCCCTGGGAACACCTCAGCCTGCCAGGATGAGGCCAGGCCCTGGCAGCTGGAGAATGGGTGTTTTCCCTGCACCTTTTCCCCATGAATTTTGTGGGATATTTCCCACGCAATAAGGTGCCATTTAGCCTTGACTTTAACTTCTCCTTTCCTGGTTTTCCCATCTGTGGCTCTGGACTGGCAGCAGTGAGGGAACAGCTCCTGGGAATCCTCGAGGTGGTGATGGGATGAAGGAGGCTGAAGTGGCCAAGCTGCTTCCTTGTGTCTGTCCTGCCTTGTCCTCCTGCTGGATCCAGGTTTCCCTGGAAAACACAGTCCCCAAAGACCTGCCCTCTGGGTCTTCCAAAGCTTGCTGCAAACCCCCATAAGAATCCATGGATTCTGACCATAAAGAGAGAATCTCTTTATCTCACAGAGAATGTTCTGGGTACAAGGCTGTTTTCTCACTGAAGATTTGATTAATTCCAAGAAGGAGTGGGCTGGGATTTGGGGAAATAGTGGTTGTTTCCCCTGGGGCAGAGCATAGCTCTGGTTACTGCAATTTGTTTGTTGGTTTAGAGCTGCCCTCAGTTACACACTACACCAGTTACCTGCCTGGGAACCTCTGTCTACCTCAGGGGCTTTGTCCAGCCCTGCTGGTGTCTCCAAAATCCTGGTGAGGTCCATGGAGCTCCTGCCAGGTCCCCTCAAGCTGGGGCTGCTCCCAAGGGATGGGTGGGTGGGCTTCAAACAAGTGCTTGGTTTGGGATCTGTGCACAAGCTGGGTTCTGAGGAAGCTACAACTGGATGTGCAAGGGTTTGTGTCCAGGGAGAACCTCCCTCCACCCCTTGACTCTCATCCCTCTCCTGCAGGTGCCTGTCGCTGCGTCGGAGGGCTCTGAAGATGTCCAACAGCAACACGGCACAGGAATCCCTGGAAATTATGAAGGAATCAGAAAAAAAGGTGGTTGAGGAATCTGTGAACAAAACCAAATATGTATCCAGGTCACCAAGCAAGGAGGAGACGGAGAAGGATGGCGGGGAGGAGGTCAATGTACGCCAGGAATCTCAGGTGGGTGCGGACAAGGAGAGCTGGGCCCTCAACTGCTGCCTCCCATCCCTTCCCAAAGGGACCTGAGGCTGTGCTGCCTTTCCCACAGGGATACCACACTGTGCAGCCTTCCCAGCCTGCTCCCTTTCTCTTTAGCTGAGTCTGTCCTGCCCAGAGTGGGATAATTGAAATATTCCCTGGGGATACTTGTGCCTTGTCCCCATGTTCTGGTGCCAGGGCTGTCACCTCCCTCTTATCCTTTCCTTGACCTAAGGATGAATTAATGGTTTCATGTCAAGTGCAGGCATCCAGGGAGAGCTTGGTTTCAGGAATGCTGCTTGGCCATTGCTTTGCTTCAGTTAAAAATGCCCAGATACGACAGGAATGTTTTGGGATTTCATTTCAACAAGGGGGAAAACTCTGCACGGGCAGACCCAGCAGTGCCCGGGGAGAGTTGGATTGGAAACTTTGGAGTGGAGTTGAGAAGGTTTCCAGGCTCACAGAGGACTCAGGGGTTCCCAAACCAGAGCAGCAGGATCTCTGCCATGATCCACAGGGTCAGAACTTGCTTTGTGTCCCAGGATTAAGCCTCTCTCCTTCCCTTTCCTTTCTCCACAGAGGCGAACATCAAGTCATGGACACGCCAGGAAAAGAGCCAAGGTAGGACCTCTCCCGACATCCTGATCTTTGGGCTGTTCTGAGCTGAGGCCTGAGCTGAGCCCTGATCCCAGCCTTAGGATGCTGCTCCCAAGCCCTTCCTGTCTCCAGAAGCCACATGCAGCAGATGATGGTTCAGGACAGGAATTTTCATGTGCTGGACAACATGGAAACAAGGGAAAGGCTGGAATTGCTCTCTGGCTGAAGATCAGAGAGTGCAGGAATTGAGGCAGGGAATTTCTCATTTAAAATTTGGTTCAAAGGCTGAGAGAAGAAAGTAACTGATGGCTCAGGGATTCTGAGCCATTGTATATTTTGTTACTGAGCAGTTTAATTAGGATTGGCTGCACAAGTGGCTTGGAAATGCAGCTGCAAGAACACAAGTGTGTTTTGGCTGAGAAGTCTTAACCACCCTCTTTCTTTTCCTTCTCCAGTCTAATTCAAAGCTTAAACTGGTCAGGAGTTTGGCTGTGTGTGAAGAATCCTCAGGCCCCTTTGTGGATGGGCTGCTGGAATCCCAGGTAGGCCCAGAACGAGACAAATTTGAGTGTGTAGAAGCCCAGAAAATCCATATTTTGCTGAAAGTGATGTCATGTACCTCAGAGAGCCAAGAAATTCCCACAAGAGCTGGTTGAGAAGGAAGTGGCCATGCCTGTGGGCTCTGCTTGTGTGTGTGTGTGTGTGTGTGTGTGGAGGCACCTCAGAGCCTGCTCAAAGCTCCCTGGGAGGAGGGTGGGGAGAGACAGCTCTGTCTGCTCTCAGAGCAAGTTTTCTTATGGATTCATATGGATTGTCTGGGATCTGAGACCTTCCTGTGGTGCTTGTCTCAGCCACCAGCATCTCTATCCACAGCCAAGGCTCAGGGAATGACTGAGGGACTCCAACCCACTTCATTCTGTTCCAGGACATCATCCAGCTGCATGTGAGCTGCCCCTCTGACAAGGAAGAGGAAAAATCCACAAAGGATGGGGTGGAGAAAGAAGAAAAGGACAAGAATAAAGAAAAAACACCAAGGAAAATGCTCTCTCGAGGTCAGGTGCTGGTTTGGGTGGGCAGGTGTTGGTTTCCTTCCACAAATCCATCCCATCTCCTTCTCTCTGGCATCCTGCTAATGGGGCCTTGGGTGACTTGTACTAGATGTGCTGGTCCTGCTTCCCTGGGAAAAGGGGCCTCAGTCCCTGGGATAAATTGGGAAATGGGGGAACATTGTCCTTGTGCATGTAAAGACACACAAACAAAGCCTTTCCCTTCTTCCCCCTTCCTCCTCTTCCCTTCTTCCTTCTCTTCTTCCTTCCCCTCTCCCCTTCTCTTCCCTCTGTGCTTTTTCAGTGCTTTGTTAATTTGTCCTGCTGCTGGTTTTGTTGTTTCAGATTCCAGCCAGGAATATACAGACTCCACTGGAATAGATTTGCATGAATTTTTAGTAAATACACTGAAAAAAAACCCACGGTAGGTCCTGGTCAGTCAAACAACTCTCTGGAGGGGGTGACTCCAACACCTGTGAGGTGTGTGTAGAAACTAAAATTTTATATCCTGTTTAATTCCAAGCATGGAATTTTATGTGAAGAAGAGAGAGAAGGAAAAATTATTTGTTTGAATGCAAGGAAGGAGTTTTGATTGAGTTAAACTCCTTTCTGTAAATGATTGTCAAGTATCAGCTTGTAAAGGAGGTGCTGTGGCAATAATCCATGGAATCAAGGGAAAGGCTGGCAAGGGAACAGCAAAGCTGGAGTCTCTAGGTGTGGAGCTTCCAGCAGAGCAGGAATTCAGGCTTTCCAAAACCAAGCACTGTTAGCAAAACAGCCTTAAAAAATCTGGTGATTAATTTAGTATATTTGAAAAATATGGAGTGTTTTAGCCCATTCCCATAGGGATGTGTGAAACCAGGTTGGTGGTGTCTCTTTCTCTGGATGTTTGTGACTGGAGGGATTTGGAACAGGGAAAGCTGTTCCACTGTCCCTAAAGTAGCTTTTTTCCTTTCTCTTTTTTTGGACAGGGATAGAATGATGCTGCTCAAGTTGGAACAGGAGATTCTGGAATTTATCAGTGATAACAAGTAAGTTGTGTCAGACAAAGGAGATCTTTTAATGTAGAGTTGAGGAATTTGGGCTCTCAGGAGAGAAAGGGAACATCCTCTGGACACACTGGTGAGGGGACCTGTTCCCTTGTACATCCCAACATGACACTGCTTGGAATTCTAACCCTTTGCCTCCCTCTTCCCAGCAATCAGTTCAAGAAGTTCCCCCAGATGACCTCGTACCACCGGATGCTGCTGCACCGGGTCGCTGCCTATTTTGGGATGGACCACAACGTGGATCAGACTGGGAAGGCTGTCATCATCAACAAGACCAGTAACACACGAATGTAAGGGGGGAAGGAGATTTCCCCTTTCCCCCTTTCCCTTTTTCCCCCTTCCCCACAGCCAGGGAATGCTCTGCAGCAGGATGGGTTCTACCCCTCGTAAGAAGGGCAGGTCCCTCTCTAGAAGAATCAGAGTCATGGGATGAATAAATAGGGAAGAATCCTTCCCTCACAGCCCTCTCTGGCTTTCCATATTCCCCAGGGAAGGGCAGGAGTTCTTGTTGCCATCAGCTGGAGCCAAAACGTTGCACAACAAACAGCTTTGCATGTTCTGTGCCCATTTTTCCCCCTCCTAACAAGGGCTGGTTTTCCTGCAGCCCCGAGCAGAGGTTCTCTGAGCACATCAAAGATGAGAAGAATGCAGAGTTCCCACAGAGGTTTATCCTGAAACGGGATGACACCAGCATGGATCGGGATGACAACCAGGTGAGGGGTGGCAGTGGGATGTCTGCATCCTTTGGGAAAGCCAAATGTGACCTGTCTAAGACGAGAACAACTCCAAAATTCTCTGGGCAACCTGTGCCAGGGCCTCACCACCCTCACAGGGAGGAATTTCTTCCCAAAATCCAGTCCAAACCCCGTGGCCCCAGTGCTGTCCTGTACTTTGGGATGTGTTCCTGAGTTTAAGTCAGGGTCAGGAGCTGGTCACTGGAGGCAATCCCAGTTTTTTGTTTCCCTGTGGTGGCACTCAGGGGTGCAGCTGCCCAGGGAGCACAGAATCCATGAGGGAGCAGGAAATGTCAGCACATGCTTCAAAGAATGGCCTTAAGCTTTTCCCCGTGGGAACAGACTGTTAGTGGTATTCCTGACCTGTGGATCAGGCAGAGTTCAGGCAGGGTGATTGTACTTGATGCAGAAGGTGGATGGATGTCCAGGAATGACCATGTTCCTCCCTAGACACAGGTGGGTCCAAAGGCAGAGGCTGGGTCACTGCATCCAGGCACCACACACACTCCATAATCCACATCCTGCCCAGAATTCCCAGCAGCTCACTGCTCCCCCTGCTCCTGCTGGCAACTGCTGACCCCTGAGCTGTGTTTGTCCCTTCAGATCAGACTCCCCTTGCAGGATGGGAGAAGGAGCAAATCCATAGAAGAGCGAGAGGAGGAATATCAGCGGGTCAGGGAGCGGATATTTGCACGAGAGGTAAGTTTGGATCACTCACCTGCCAGGAACCTCCTGGAGCTTTGAGGCAGAAGGTGGTCTTGAGTGTGCTGAGAGGTCAGATCTCATCATTACCTTTTCTACCGATTTCCCAGTGGTTTTGGGATCTGCCATTGAATTCCAGCTCCTAATGAAGGACATTGGGGTAGAGGAGCCACACCCTCATCCCCAAGTCTGCACCTTCCCTAAAATTTCAGGGAGCAATAGAGGTGACAGAGGAGGTAGTTCTGCCCCTTGCTGCCCAAAAGATTACAAGTTTATGCAGTGGCATTTTTGGAATGACCAGAAAACCAGTTGTCTGACACAAAAGCAACAGCAGCTGCATCTCCCCAGTGCTGCAAGTTTACCTTCTGACCCAGCAGCACAGGGCTCTGCCTTTCCTGAAGGAATGTGGGCTTTTCCAGGAGGAATCTTGACAGGACATTTGTTTGTCTTATGAAGTGTCCAGCTTGGTATTGCTTCCTGAGATCTCTGCTCCCTGCCTGGAGCTCCTCTGAGCTGGAACCATGTAGTCCCAGTTTAGGGCAGGGGCTGTAACACAGCACAGAGTGGGATGCCCTGGTGTCCTGGGCTGAGCCAGCTTTGCCTCTGCCTTCCAGAGGCTGGGATGACCAGAATGGATTAGGCTTGGCTGGCTTTGAGCCCACTGCCTGGTTTTCCTGGCAATAAATGCTGCATTTAGTGCATAAGAACCCCTTGTATGTCTGTCTTCCATTGTCACATGGACAAAGATACCACCAGAGCTGCCTCAAAGCAGTAGAGGAGGGAGCTCAGGACTCAGATTTGAGATATCAGGAAAGGTTCCCAAAGGCCTGGATGGAGATCCACAGGGAGCTGGAGGCTCAGCACCACACCTGACTGACCTGTACCTGGTCACAACACAGGCTGTGTCCCAGCCCCACCCTTTGAAATCACCTGGGGTTGTTCTTTCAGAGTTACTAAGTCTCCCTTTTCTTTCTTTCCCACCTCCATGGTCATGGTCCCAGTCTGGCCAGAATGGATACCTCACAGACAGCAGGTGAGTGCTGCCCTGGGTGTGTCTGCAGAGCCCTGCATGGCTCTTGGCATGATGCTTTTCTTCCACACAGAGGCAGATTTTTAGGTATCTCTGTGTGATTTATTTTGTGCCGTGTCCTGGATGGGTATCCTCCCCTCCTCCATGCTCCTGGAGTTACTGGAGGTGTTTTCTTTGCAGCATCAATTTTGAGTCCTTTAAAAACAAAGGTGTGAATGTCAGGGAGGAATTCCAGCAGCTTCCAAACCATTCCACCTCATTTCTCAAAAGGGTAGGAAATCCCTGCCTTTACAGTGCCAGGATCAAGATCAGGCAGGGTTATCCTTAATCCTGGATTATCAAGGCTGGATGATTTAGTGGTAGCAGTGAAGTGTCTCAGGCTCCATCTCAGCCAGAGGAGCTGCTGAGGGCACTGGGAACATGTTTGAGGAGAGTTTTCTTATGAAGCAGTTTTCGCATGGATGAAAGGGCTGGTGAGTCACCCAGCACAGACCTGCTGCTTCAGGCTGCTGAGGGATGAGGATAAAGAATGGGATGAAAAGGGAAACAGTCTCATCCCTGCTGTGCTCTGCTTTCACATCCAAAGCTCTAGAGGTGAGGTAGCTCTGTATGGGACAGGACAGGAGGATCTGAGCAGATCAGGAGCAGCTTTGTCCCTCTCCTCGAGCCATCACCTGTCTCAGGCTGTCCTGGAATATCCAGTGTCCTCAGCACAGTCACAGGCACTGTGTCCTGGAATCTTGTGGCAGGGGGAGTTATGGAGGAGTCACTGCTGCTCGATGGAGGAGCCTGGGAAGAGCTTCTGCTTTTGCTGGGAGCAGCAGTAAACTTTTGGACAACTGTTTTTCCTTCACTGGTTAAACTGTTGATAGCTTCTGTTTTGATATATTAAGTAAAGCGAGCTTGTGCTATCCTTGGGGCTCCTGCTGCCCAGCCTGTACCAGGCTCTGTGCCAAGTGGGAGAACCTGGGATCCCTGCAGAGCGCTGCTGATCCCTGGAGAATTCGGGGCAATGGGAGGACAATTCTCAGATCTATGAGGTTGGAGTAGGTGCTGCTGTTGCTGCCCCTTCCCTGGAGCTTCAGTGTGACTCCTGATTCTCTGCAGGGGCAACCGGGACGGGCTGGGCCGGGCTTCGGGCAGCCGCCAGAGCAGCACCGAGAGCGAGATCAAATCCCTGGAGCCACGGCCCTGGAGCAGCACGGATTCCGACGGCTCCATCCGCACTCTGAGGCCACCTGTCACCAAAGCCAGCAGCTTCAGTGGCATCTCCATCCTGACCAGGGGGGACAGCATCGGGAGCAGCAAGGGCAGCACTGCCAGCAGGACGTCCCGGGCAGGTACGGGGCTGTTTCTTTCAGGCAGGTGCAGCTTTCCCTGAACACCTGGCACACAGGTTTGGGGCCAGGGGTTGTTGTGGTGTGCTCTGGTTCAAACAGGATGTGGTTGGCACCAGGGTCTGGTGCCAGCTGGTTGTGCCAGATGATGGCTCAGCTGCTTTTTTTCGCCATCGCCTTCATCAGTTGGTTGGGATGAAGGGCAGTGTTTGCTCCCAGCCCCTGCAGTTTGAACTCCCCATTATTTTCTCTCACCCTGCTCTGCCCCAAGTTGTGTTGCCATTCCTTTCTGATCCCAAAATCTGTCCCAGCGCTGAGGATCCTCAGGGTGAACCTCCTGGCACTGTGCCTTGCTTTCCAAGGAGGAGGGCCAGGAAAGGTGTCTCAAATTAGTCTCATCAGACACAACTGTCAGACAAAGACTCCGTTAATTGGGATCTACCCACGATGTTCTTTGAGTGATTCACTGAGCTCCTCAGAGCAAACAGCAGCTGGAGCTGGGCCTGAGCTCCAGAGCTGTTGGAGACAGCACAAGGTTTTGGGAGCCAAAGGGAATTAGGATCCCAAGTCTTTCTTCTGCTTCAGCACAATCCTTTCTTGTCTGTCCAGATACCACAGGGCACAACCCCTGGAGGATGTTCCTATGAGGTGTCACAGGTCACCTGTTCCTGGAAGCATATTTCCAAGGGATGTGAGTGCTGGGTGTTCCCAGGGAATGCCTGTGCTCCCCTTGGTCAGAGGGAAGGAACAGAATCCCTTATTTTCAACCTGCTGCTTGTGAAAGGTGTGTTGTGGAAGTGGCAGCACAGGTTTTGCTCCCATTTTAGTCCAGTGACAGTTGAGGAGCCGTGGAGAAGCTGGTGACTGTGGTGTCAGTGAGCAGAATCCAGCATTGTCCCACTGTCCTCCATTCCCACTGGTTGGCAGCAGGTCCCAAATCCTTGGAAACTCTCATTTTCCTGGGAAGGAGAGGCAGAGTGTGGGTGATAACTGCTCCACAAGAATCCTTTCAACCAAAAGGGATGTATTTAAGAGGTTCCCAGGCTGTGTCCCAGCATCCAGCCTTTGAAACCACACCTTCATGTCCCAGTTTGGAGGTGCCCACAGTGTCTCCTGGGATTCTATTCCCATCATGCCAGGGCTGTGCTCACTCTAGGTGTTGCAGCCACCTCCAGGACTGATTCATGGATTGCTGGGAGCAGTTATTTGAAGATCTGTCCCAGCATGTGCAGAGCAGAATGATAGAGAAACTGCTTTTTGGCTCTTCCTGTAATTTTCCCTCCAGGTCTCTCCCGGGAAGAGAAGCCAATTGCTTTCCAGGCTTTATATAATGGCAAGTGATTAGAAACATCCTGGGAGAAAGAAAAGAAATAGGCAAAGGAATTGTCACTTGAGGGAAAAAATCCCCACCAAACCCATCTTCCTCCACATCCTTATGTTTCCATGGGGGTGGAAGTGCCTGGGATTTGGGGGCTCTTTTCCCATCTCAGCATTCAGCCCCTGGGCAACTGTCAGTGGAATATTCCCTCCCTTGCAGTGTGTGGCTGCTGACAGAGCTCCTCAGCAGAATCCCTGGAGATCAGCTGTGGAAATGTGGGAGATCAGAGGCAGAATTGGTTAAACAGCAGCTATTGGGCATCGAGCAATAGTTTCACAACCCTTTTCTTTCTGGAAGTGAGACTGGAATGCTGGGGAGACCCTTCCCAGCTGAGTGCCAGCACTGTGCATCATGCTCCTTCCCAAATTTCCTGCCATGGGAAGGGATTGCTTTCAGCCTGTCATCTCCCAGCCTTTTCCTCAGAGAAAAAGGGGCTTTGTGAGGCCATGGAATGAGTTCCCCCCACTCCCTTCTATTGCAGACAGCTGGACAGATTGGTGTTGGTGTCTGAGCCAGGGCCTTGCCCAGAGCTGAGCTGGGACTGGAGCTCTCCAGCTCCTTCCCACAGAGTCATGTGGTCCTGAGCTAACCCTAACCCTAACCCTGAGCTGACAGCTGACCTGGCAGCTCCCTGGTTTTGAGATCCTTGCCTGGTGCAGGGATGGAGAGCCGCTCAGGCAGGTGCTGCCGTTGGCAGCCTGATTCTTGTGTGGAATTCAGCCAGATTCCCCTGTATGGGGCAGGGGAGGAGATCCTGGGATCACCTTTGGAGGCTCAGTGTGTGCACCTTGAATGTGAAGAGGAGGGAGATGCAATCCCCTGGAGTGCCACCCCCTTGCTTTGCAGAAGGGGCAGAGGCAAACCAGTGCCTCACCCCTCTGCCTGCTCCTCTGTCCCTGTGGAAGCGACACAGCCCTCCCCCACCGAGCTGATGCCTTTCTCTCCCAGATCCCAACCCTCTGTGCCTCTCTCTGTTGCAGGTTTGGTGCTAGGAGCCCCTGAGGGGTGCAGCCAGTCCCCGTCCTCGCAGCCCAGCCGTGGCCTCCTGCCCTGCACGGCCCCAGCGCCGCCCCCGCCGCCGCCTCCGCAGCCCCCCGGGATCCCCCCCCCTGCCCAGCAGCCACCGGCCCTGAGCAACCCCATGATGTCCCAGGTGAGTCTCTGCAGGATTCCTGGACTCACAGGCCCACGGGACACTCAGGGTGCTCTGGACCCACCCGTGGGTTTTGGTGGTCCCCGTATTTGTGGTCCCTCTGTGGCAGAGCAGGAGGTTGGGGGCTTTGTTGTGCCTGAATGATTTCGTGGGGTATCCCAGTTTTCCAGCCCCTTCTGATCTGCTCAGACTGGCAGCCCCCCTGGGAAAGGGTCTGTAGTCTTTGGATGAGTGGGAAACTGCAACCAGTTCTCTTTGGGACTGTCCTGAATGGTGTTTGGGTTTGAGCTCCCTGGCTGATGTCCTGGGGGAGGCAGACCTGGAGCAGTGCCAGGTGTGTTCTCCAAACCCTCTCTGAGGTAAAGCCAAGGGATGATCCATATCCCACAGCCCATAGGTTGCTTCTGGGGATGGAACCCTCTGGAAAGTGCCTGTGGAGCTCATTCCTGTGGACTTGTTCTGCTTCTGAGATTGTGACAAACACTGTCCTGCTGCAGGAGTAAGGATGAGGTGGGAGCCAGTCCAGAGAGGGATTTTGGGGAGCAGGTTCATGTGGAGTGGATGGAGTTAGGCAGGGTCTTCTGAGATCTGCTCAGTGTTTTCACTGGACAGGGATGAGAGGAGGGAAGAACCTCCTTCAACAGCTTTTACTGCAGGTAACAGGAGCAGCTCCTTGCTGGCTGTTCCCAGCTGTATGAGAGGGGGGAAGGTGGTAGTTCTTGGGCCTTGGAGTGGCTCCAGGGTTGTGGATCTGTTTGTGGAGGGTTCTGGGACTCAAGAGACACTTCTGTGACTGCTGGAACTGGAGCAGGGCCTGGGATAGAGCAGAGTCCCTGGGTGGGGCCTCGTGCAGCATCACTGAGTTGTGCTGAAGTTTTTATTTTGCATCTTCTGCTGTCTGGTCTGTTGGTTTAGGTCCTGGAAAAACTGATTTAAGGTGACTGTCAGTGAAAGGTGTGGAAATGCACCATCCCCATGTCCATGTCCCTTCTGTGCCACCAAAGGTTAAATCAAAGGATCAACCCCTTTTCCAGCACTGACTGCCACACTGTCAGAGCTCAAAGCACAAAGTGTGGGTCTTGAGTGAGGGATTCTCATAAAGCAGATCCTCCAGGTGACAAGGCAGGGATCTCTGTGGAAGGCAAACGTGCAGGAAAGGCATTCCCAGCAGGAACAGCCAAGGAATATTGCAGGGACTGCTGGAAGTGGGAGAGACCTGAGGCTTGTGTGGGGAGCAGTGACTCTCCTGCTGCTGCTGCTGACCCCTTGTGAGCTCATGTCACCATTCCTGCCGGGTGGACAGGCCCACCCCTCCCAGGCTCTGCAGAGCCTCTGGCCAGGCTGTGTCTTACAGGGATGGATCCTGCCCTGGAATGGTCTCCGTGCTTCCCAACCCCCCTGCAATGCCCCTCTGTGTGTTTGCAGTTGGCTCACTTGACTAACCTTGTTGTTCCTTCTTTCTCTCCTTCCTCCTCATCCTTCCTTCCTTCCTTTCCCTCTCCCTTCCTTTCCCCCCGGATCTCTCTCCTCTGCTCCCTTCTCCACTGGTCGTAGCCGGTCCCGGCGCTGCAGCCTGTTCCGTACTCTCCAAGCTCCTGCCCCCAAGTCCTCTTGCCAGTCTCTCCACCCCAGCAGTACAACCTGGTATAAACCCCAGTTTCCTCTTCTGCACTGTCTGTTGTGCTCTGTGCTGTGTTTGTGTTGTGTGAGCTTGTGCTGATCAGGTATGTCCCGGACACTGACCCCATGGGGTTGGGATTCACGGAGCTCTGCGCTGCACTGGGATGCCTGAGGCTGTGGAACCACCACTGCTGGAGTGGTGAACTTGGAAAGAGCCCGGGAAGAGTAAATTCCAAGCCCAGAGCTCCCCAGGAAGCAACGCTTGTGCCCAGTGCTGGGGTTTGGGGGCCATGGCTGCCCTGTGGCCCCACCCAGCCCCTGTGCTGTCTCTACCGGGATCTTTCAGGAATGGTGTGTCCCATGGGATGTGGCCTGTGGGCTGGGATCACCCCTGCCTGCAAGGGACCCCCTGTGCCACCAGTGTCTGCTGAGCATTTGGGCCCCCAGCAGGTCGCATGTCCCCCGTCCTGCTCTGGGTCTGTGGCTCGTGTCTGGGGGCCTTTGTTGGGGGAACTGCTCACAGGGCAGGGAGAAGGGGTCTGCACCTACCAGCAGAGCTGTGTCCCACATGCTATTGTCCTACATGCCATCCTCCATCCTTCCCCTTATCCCACTCCAGGCCGACGAGCTCAGCAGCCCCTTTGGGCAGATCAGCCTCAGCCGACAGGGCTCGACGGAAGCCCCGGATCCTTCCTCGGCGATGTTCCAGTCATCCCTCATCTCCCAGCACCCTCAGCAGACAGGATTCATCATGGCAACCCCTGGGCAGCCCATTCCCACCTCCAGCTACTCCGCCTCGGGGCACACGGCCCCCACTCAGCAGGTGCTGCAGCCCCAGGGCTACATTCAGCCTCCCCAGCAAGTAAGGACACGAGGAGATGTCCCCAGAGCTGGCAGGGCAGGGGCTTCTGGGGAGTGGGTCTCTCTTTTTCTGCTGTTCATTAGTGATGCATCCATCCACAGGGGTCTCAGCTTCACTTCTCACAGTCCCTTGCTAGGCCCCTGTGTCCCTCTGAGCCCGTAAGGCTCCTACCTGGGGACCTCCCAGGCCACTCCTGGCTCTCAGTGGTTGGGGAGGGACAGTGGCCAGACTTAGGGCTGACACCTCTAAGCTCTCTCTGGGGTCCTGCAGGGCTTTATGATCCCTAGGATTGTCCCCCGAGCTGTGAGGAGAGACAGTTGTGCCTACTGTGCTGGGAAAGGCTTGGATGAGGGGGCTGGGAGGTGCAGGAAGGGGCTGCATTTCCCTTCAGAGCCACCAGCTGTCCGGAGCCAAAGCTCTGGATGGTTCCCTTTGGCAAAAGCCAGGCCAAGTGAGAGAGAAGACTGGTCCTGGGGGCCCAGCTTTCTTGGTCCTGCTTCCTCTGTTCTCACCACCGTGTTTTCTTGCCTCTGATAGATTCAGGTTTCTTACTACCCCCCCGGGCAGTACCCAAACTCCAGCCAGCAATACCGACCCCTCAGTCACCCAGTGGCCTACAGCTCCCAGCGCCCACAGCAGCTCCCCCAGCAGTCCCAGCAGCCAGGTAAGGGGGTGGAAAAGGGGGAAGGGGGCAGCTTTCCCTTTCCTTCTGCTTTTGTTGGCTCCAAGGATCTCCCATGTGCTGTCTGGGGCCAGGTTGCACTTCCTTGCCTCTCGCTCTTTGCTGGACCTGCCTCTTGGCTGGGAAGTTGGATTCTGGCCTGGCTGTAGAGGCTGTTGAGTCCTTCCCCTTCCTCTCCTCCCAGCTTGTTGGAGGGAGAACGAGGCAGATTTAAGCCCCACTGAGTGACTGCAGGGGGCATTTAAAGACAGGAGCTTCCCTTGGGTGTTTCTACATATGCCCTAAGGAAGTCCATTCCTCACTCTTTAGCAGGAGGTGGGGTCAGAGCAGGATTTGAGCCCCTATATCCCAAATCTGGGGCTGTTTCCCACGTCCAGCTGGGAAGCTGCTCCATTGAAACCCTGTTCTGGCAGGTTTACAGCCAATGATGTCCAACCAGCAGCAAACATACCAAGGTGTGATGGGGGTGCAGCAGGCACAGCCCCCCGGGCTCCTCAACAGCCAGAGGAACAACATGGGGGGCCAGATGCAGAGTGTGATGGGGGTGCAGCAGGCACAGCCTCCCGGGCTCCTCAGCAGCCAGAGGAGTGGGATGGGGAGCCAGATGCAAGGTCTGATGGTCCAGTACACGCCGCTGCCTTCGTACCAGGTGGGCATCCACTGCTCTCCAGTGTGAGGGGCTGGGAGGGGGACCCCAAGGGGCAGGATGTGCCCACGGGATGGAGCCAAAGGTGGAGGTTACTCACCTGGAAGGCACCTGGGGAGGGCACATTCATGTGGGAATCTGTGGGACATGTCTGGAGCAGGAGGACTGGGAGAAGACCTGGGAGGAGCTGCCCATTCCTGAGCAGGAAAAAAACTCTTGGAATCTCTTCCCCTTTCTGATGCCTCCTTGGGCTGGTTCTCCCTGCTCTGTGTTACCTTTTACCTGCTACTTTCCTCCCTGTCCAGGTTCCCATGGCCAATGAGTCCCAGAGTGTGGTCCAGCAGCCCTTCCAGCAGCCAGTGCTCGTGCCAGCCAGTCAGTCTGTGCAGGGGGGGCTCCAGGCTGGAGGGGTCCCCATTTACTACAGCGTCATCCCCACTGCCCAGCAGAATGGCACCAGGTAAAGCTCTTGCATCTTGGGGACAATGGGGTGCTGCTGCCCATGAAGGGGGTTTTGGGGGCTCCTGTCAGGGCCAGACATTGGCTTCAATGATCCTTGTGGGTCCCTTCCAATTTGGAAGGTTCTGTGATTCTACTGGATGATTCCATGCCCTGCTGTGAAGGTGGAGCATCCTGTGACTGGAGGTGGCTGAACACCACAGGAGCTGCTCCTCCCTGAGCTTGTCCAGTCCTGCCTCCCACATCCAGGGCTTCCTGGGGCATGCCAGGCTCCTGTGTGTCCAGCCATCCCAGTACTGGAGCTGGGAGTTACCTCTGCAGGCACCCCAGCTTTTCTCCCCATCCCCATCCTCACCTGATCTCTCTCTCCTCCACAGCCCGTCCGTGGGGTTCCTGCAGCCTCCTGGCTCCGAGCAGTACCAGATGCCACAGTCCCCAGCCCCCTGCAGCCCTCCCCAGATGCAGCAGCAGTATTCAGGTATGAGGGGCCACGGGCAGGGCTGGCACTGACTTCAGGTGGGATCAGGTTTTGGATGATGCGGCAGCAAAGCTGCCACTTTACAGCCAAGTCTGGTAGCTTCTGTGCAAGGGCATTCCTTAGTCTGGGAATCCCACTGGCAGTGATCAGGATGGGGCAGTGGGGTTGAGTTGGGGTTTTTGCCTGGCATTTCCCTGCCATGGTAGGACTGGGCAGAGGGAGCTGGTGGGCTGTGGGTTGATGGGAGGAGGGAGAATTGTGAGTGAGGAGCCTCAGGGTTCCTCTGCTGCTGGGAGTGAGCTGGTGCAGAAGCTGGACTGAGATTGTGGAGCTCTGAGCCTGGTGAGCTGCAGGATCTAAGCTGGGATGCTGAAGCTCTGGGTCTGGCTCTGTGCTCAGAGCCTTCACCTGGAGTTCTGTGGCAATGCTTAGAGCAGTCACTGAGCTGCCTCCACCAGCTTGTCCTTTCTGCTCCCACTTCTCCTGGATTAATCTCTGATGTAAGCTGGGATATAGGAGAGGGATCCACAGCAGCTCCTGGTGGGGATTTTCCAGCCGGATTGCAGAGGAGAGAGTCTGGAGCAGGATCATAGAGAAGGGTGTGCAGTGGCAGGGACAGGCAGGTGCCCTGTGTCCCTCAGCAACAGCAGAGCCCGGGCCAGATGCGCCTGTGTCTGTCCCCAGGGGTGTCCCCGTCAGGCCCTGGTGTGGTGGTGATGCAGCTGAATGTCCCCAACGGCCCCCAGGCCCCCCAGAACCCCCCCGTGGTGCAGTGGAGCCACTGTAAGTACTACAGCCTGGAGCAGCGGGGGCAGAAGCCAGGAGACCTCTACAACCCCGACACCAGTGCTCAGGTACTGGGGGGACTGGGAGGGACAGGAGGAGGCAGCTCAGCCTTTGGGGCTGCTGGGGTGGGCAGGGTGAGGGGTGGGGGTTCACCCCATGGATGTGGGAGCAGTCACAAGCACTGTGGGTGTCTGACACTGTCCCTCCCCCAGGCCAGCACTCAGCTGAACAGCCCCATCACGTCCCCCACCCAGTCCCCGACGCCGTCACCCGTCACCAACCTCAACAGTGTGTGCACGGGGCTGAGCACCCTCCCTGTCCTCACACAGTTCCCCCGGCCCATGGGCCCGGCACAAGGTAAGGGGGAAGTGTTTGGGGACAGCCCAGGGCTGGGAATTTCCTGGCATTCCTTGAGATCCCTACAAACATTGCTCCGTGTGCAGGTGACGGGCGGTACTCGCTGCTGGGCCAACCGCTGCAGTACAACCTGTCCCTCTGTCCCCCACCTCTGCTCCACAACCAGCCCAGCTACACGGCACACCAGGTACAGCCAGGCCACACGTCCCCTCCCTGTGAGGCCATGGTGTCCCCTGAGGTGACACAGTGTCCTTCTTGTTCTCCAAGGGGCAGACTGGAATGAAACACGGAAACCGGAGCAAGAGACAGGCCCTCAAGTCAGCGTCCACCGACCTGGGGACAAGTGACGTAGGCAAGTGACCCCCTTGAGCAGTTCCCTTTGCCCTCTCATGTCCCTGCCCAGGGGTGTTGAAGGCTCCAGGTGCCATCCCTGCCCACACCAGCGTCCCACAGAACCCTGTCCCAGTTTTGGAGAGTGGTTCCTGCCTGTCCCCCCTCTCCACACCCACAAACACGCCCCAGCCTGGTTGAGGCTCACTGTACCTGGAGGGAGGTGGGAAAACAGGGAGCAAAACCTCAGGAAAAATGGGCAGAAATTGTCAGAGTCAGTGATGAGTTCCAGGACACCTATTCCTGCCTCCAAGAGGGTGGAAATGATGGAGCAGGTGGAGCTGGCAGAACCCCTGGGATTTTATTTCTCTTTATCAGCAGAAAGTGAGTGTCCAGACCCTGAGATCTCATTCCTACCATTGCTTTCCCAACTCACCCTTCCCTCCCATACTTACCTTTCCTGTGGGTCCTGCAGCTGCAGAGCCTCATCTTTGGGATTTGGGATCTCCCAGTTTGGCTGCAAGGGCCTCGATGGGTCATTTCTCTCCAAAGGAGAAGGAACTCTCTGTCCATCACCTGAGTGGTCTCCACAGGGTCCCCAGGGAGGGAGGGACCTGCATCCTGGACACTGACCCTCCAGAGTCCTCAGACCTGTCCCCCATGTCACCACCAACAGCTGGTGGCAGGGGGCCCTTTAAGAGCCACCTGCCCCCCCTCCCTGCCCCTGGCACGGCCCGGCTGTGCCGTGTTAATATTAGCAAAGAATCCCTTCAGCAGCTCTGCTAAGCCCCAAGCCAGGGCTGGAGCCAGGAGGTGCAGAGGGATTTGGGGACCACCAGGCAGGGACTGGGGCTGGAGCTGCAGAGGGATTTGGGGACCACTAGACAGGACTCATCCACGTGTCATTGTCCCCTGTGGATGCAGCCGTTCTCTCTCTCAGGATCAGGGTGGGAATGCAGGGTGCAAGGTTGGCTCCCAGTTCTGGTAACTGAAGTTTGGGGTGGGAAAAACAGGGCAGAGCTCCTGGGAAGGCCAGAACTGCCTGGCCAAGCCCATTCAAAGGACACCAGGAGGATTTGATGTCACTGGAGCCCTGAGACACTGGGAAATGCCCATCTCCTCCTGAAGCAGGACCAGTTTGTATGCACGGGAAGAGATTGGGATGGGGCGTTGCAGGGAGCAGGTAAGGGCAGTCTGGGGGAACTGGCTGAGTTAAAGAAATACCTGGGGGCACCTTGGCAAGGTGCAGCATTCCCAAGCCAAGGAGAGGTGGATGCTCCAGCCCGGAGCCGGTGTGAGCCCGGCAGCGCCTCCGGGGGCTCCGGGAACCGCCCGGTGACTCGCTCTCCTTCCCCGCAGTGCTGGGCCGGGTGCTGGAGGTGACGGACCTGCCCGAAGGCATCACACGGACGGAGGCCGACAAGCTCTTCACCCAGCTCGCCATGGCCGGTGCCAAAATCCAGTGGCTCAAAGAGACTCAGGGGCGCCGCGGGGACGGAGGCGGCAGCGGCGGGGATAACAGCGGGACTCCGGAGAACGGCAGGCACGGTGACCTCGCTGCCTTATACACCATCGTGGCCGTGTTCCCCAGCCCGCTGGCTGCCCAGAACGCCTCCCTCCGCCTCAACAACTCCCTCAGCCGCTTCAAACTGCGCGTGGCCAAAAAGAACTACGACCTGCGGGTGCTGGAGCGGGCCAGTTCCCAGTAGGGCTCCCGCGGGCACTGGGCACCCCCTGGGCCTCTTCTCCTCCTGCCCTTCCCTTCCTCTCGCCCTCCTTCCTTGATATATTTATATGAACATAATTAAGAGACAAGAAGTTGATTTTTTTTTTTAATTATTATTATTTTTGGAGTGATGCCCGTGCCCGCCTCCCCCTCCCCTGTGTCTCTGGTTTTGTTTAAGCACTGTGTTGGACCGCACATACAGGTGTTGATTGGTATGTTCACTGCACATTTTATTTAATCGGATTATTATTTGGAGGGAGGGGTATTTTTGGTTTTATTTTATTTTGGGGGGTTGTTTTTAAATAAAAAAAAAAGAAAATTGTCCATCACTCGAACGTAGCTCTCCTGTTCTCTGCCAGTGCCAGGGCTGGGGGCTCTGGGCTACCTCAGTGGAGTGAGGGGGCAATGGAAGGGGCACTGGCAGGGGGGTGTGTCTTGCCCAGTCCTGCCCCTGTGTTGGCATGTCCAAGGGCTGCAAGCTCATGGTGTGCCAAGGTGGGGAGTCCAGGCTGGGATCAGAGCACTTGGACTTGGGCTGGACCCCTGACAGATGTTCACGCCCTCTTCTCCCAGCTGCCAACCTCATCCAGCTGTGCCAGGGCAGGAATAAGGACACAGCTGTGTCCTCTGCCAGGAAGCAACTTACTCCTGGTGAGTGAGGAGCAGCATCTGGAGCTGGACAGATGCAGGTGGGGACAAGATTTGGGCTGGCACAGCTGGCACCTTCAGCAACAGTGGGATGCTCCCAACCCAGGTAAGAGCTGCTGGGAATGGGGGGGGGAGGGGGGCTCCAACCCTAGACTTGTACCAACTCCCACCCCACTGCCACCCACAGCCAGGCAGGGAGTGCAGGCACCCCAGAATGACCACCCAGGGCCCTGTCCCCCACCACAGCAGCACTGGGATCCCAGCTCTCCCAGCAGACCAGCAGGATTTGGTGCCAGAGGCAGCCACGAGCTGCCCCGTAAGAAACCCACTGCCCTGTGCCCCCCTCCCGAGAGGGGGGGCACCAGTGGCCTCAAACGCACAAGCAAAGGGGACACCGAGGCTGGAGCCCTCGCTGTGCCCGGTTCCTCTGCTGTCCCATGCCAGGCTGGGGTGAGGAGGGGGGGGGGGGCAGCCCTGGCACGCCCAGCAACCCACCAACGCAAATAGCCGGCGGCTCCTCCGCCCGCTCCCGCCCGGCGCACGCTGGGGCTCCAATTTCCCGGCGTCAGCCCCCGGCACTGCTCAGCTGTTGTCCCCCCTGCCCTGTCACTCCGCTGGCCACGGGACCGGGGCGGCTGCCGCCCTCCCCGCGCCCGGCACGGGGGGCTGGGGGCTCTGCAGCCAACGGGGCCCCGGCACCGGCCGCCCTTCAGGGGATTCTTCAGTGCGGAGCAAGACCTCCAAGCACAGGGTAAGTGTGTTCCCACGCGTGGCTCGCAGTGGCCGTGACCCCCGTGGGCCCCCCATGGTGCTGCAGGACCCTGGGGTGCCCCTTTCCTGCAGTGCCACTCACCCCAGTGATCCCCATCCCCGGCGCTGCTTCCTGATGGTTTTCGTGATTGGTTTTCACGGGGGCTGGGGGGGCTCAGGGTGGGTGCCACCAAAAATAGCAAAGTCTGGGTGGGAAGGCTGTGGGGAGGGTTGTGAAGGGTGGCATTGGGATGGTTGGGGGGGATGCAGGAGCAGGTCCTGCCCCGGGGGCAGGAAAAGCTGGGTGATGCCTGTTGGTGTCACCTGTGTGCTCATCCTGAGGGGCCAAGAGCAGCACCGTTTGCAGTCTGATGGTGAGATGGAGATGCCCAGGCAGAGGTGGGCACGTGCAGGTTGCCCAGGGGCTGGCTCGCAGCACTTGGCACCATGGCTCCAAGCCAGCAGCTGTGCCAAGTGCTGGGCTGGGCACTGGCCTCCTTCAACCTGGCACTGGGGCTCGCCAGGACAGAACCAGCCCTTGCTGGGGCAAGGACTGCAGGAAGGGTGGTGGGAGTGACCCTCACTGGAGCAGGGGCTGCAGGATGGACAGTGGGAATCATCCCGAGGCTCCCCATGGCAGAACTACCATTGCTGTGGGATGGGCAGTGGGAGTGGACACTGCTGAGGAAGGGGAGGCACTGCCCACCTTACAAGGTCTGGCCACTCCAGCTCCCACCAGGCACCTGCAGCAGGACCAGCCTCAGCCAATGCCGTGTCTCTCTCTCCCCCTCACAGCATGACTGAGAAGGAAGTCCCAGAGCCACAAGCTTCACCTGCTTCAGGTGGGAAACCCAAGACTCAGGTAAGTGGGTGCCCACAGGGCAGTTTGGGTGGGTGGGGGAGCATCCCATCTCAACAACATCCTGCCGCTGCCCCAGGAGGATTTGGAGGCCTGGGGGTGCCTGGTGGGGTCCCAACCCAGCTGGTGTTGAGGGCACATTTCCCAGCTTGGCTTTTCTCTGGGATGCCCATGTCTGCAAGGTGCTCAAGAGCCACGGCTTCCCCTTTCCTGGGAACTTCATGAGGCTGGGAGGAGTGTCCCCATCCTCACAGCATTCCTGGGATCTCCTCCCACTTGGGGAAGGGGTTTCTGGGTCAGGGCATTGGGGTGAGGAGCTGGGCACTGGGTCTCTGCCCTCCTGCCTCCTCCATGCTGCTGTGCACAATCCATCCTCTCCTGCCCCAGCAGCTGCAGAAGCTGAAGCAACTTTTCCAGCGGAAGCCCAAGGAGGAGCCGGTGCCGGAGCCACAGCCCAATGGGGAGCTGGTCAGCCCCTCGGGGGGACCCATCTACTACATCTATGAGGATGATGAAGAGGAGGAAGAGGAGGAAGAGCCTGAACCTCCTCCTGAGCCTGAGAAGCTTGTCAATGACAAACCCCACAAGTTCAAAGATCATTACTTCAAAAAACCCAAGTTTTGCGATGTTTGTGCCAGAATGATCGTCCGTGAGTCCTGACGGAGCTGGGGCTGGGGGCCACGGGCAGGGTGAGGGTGGAAGCTGTGGGGAAGGCTGGGGTTGAGGGCTGGACCTCGGGCTGGGGGGCCAAGGCTGCCCAGAGCTCTGTCCTGGCCCTTCCACAGCTGCAGTGTCACATTCCCTCTCCTTTCCACCCCCCCACTGCCAGTCAACAACAAATTTGGCCTGAGGTGCAAGAACTGCAAAACCAACATCCACCACCACTGCCAGTCCTACGTGGAGATGCAGCGCTGCTTCGGCAAGATCGTGAGTGTCCCTCCCCTGCCTCCAGCTCGGGGCCACCTCGGGCCCCGTGGGCAGGACCCAGCTGCCACCACCCCCGTCGCCTCCTGGCTCTGAGCATCGCCCCCTCCAGCCCCCCAGTGTCCCTCCAGTTCTGATGGGATGGCCCCTGGGTCTGGGGGTTGGTTGATGCTCAGACCCCACCCCTCCTCCTTCCTCCCAGCCCCCCGGGTTCCGCCGGGCGTACAGCTCCCCCCTCTACAGCGATCAGCAATATGCCAGCGTCAAGGACCAGCTCTGTAAGTCCCCGTGCTGGGATGCTCTGTCCCCTCCGTCCTCACTCCGGGGTGCCCCATCCTCTCTTGTCCCACCCCTGACCCCCCCTCACTGTCCCTGTGCCCCCTCAGCCGACAACAGAAGTGACCCCGTGTTCGAGACGCTGCGGACGGGCGTCATCATGGCCAACAAGGAGCGCAAGAAGGGGCAGGAAGACAAGAAGAGTGTGAGTGTGGGGTCGGGCTCTTCACAGATTCCTGCGGGTGCACCTCACTGTTCCCCTCAGCCCCCCATTCTGCACCCCCTGACAGCTCTCTCTGCCTTCCAGCCCTTGGCTGCGATGATGGATGAGGAGCCAGAGGCCACGAAGCCGGTGGGGAGCAAAGCCGAGGGTGGTGAGCGCAGGGGTTGAGGGATGGGGGGCTGAACCCATGGGGGAGCCCCTGATTGTGCTTGGGGGGCCACACCGGGGTGGTTCCCCTGCAGAAAGGGGGTCCCTAGTTCAGATCCCCACCATGGGGCTCTCGCTGTGTCCCTGTGTTGACCGAAGAGACCCTCAGGAGGCACCAGCAGGAGAGGTGTGACCCCTCCTTCTCCTGTTCTCAGGTGCCTCTGAAGGGGACAAGAAGGCTGAGAAGAGCCCAACAGATGATAAGGTAACCCCCATCCTCATTCTGCACCCCAAACATGGGCCTGCTGAGATTCCCGGGGCCATTTGCAGCCTCTGGGATCTCAAACCACCCTGTCTTCTCCAGAGCAAGAAGCCGCAGCCGGGGGGGTTCATGCAGTCCCACTATTTTGTGGCACTTTATCGCTTCAAAGCCCTGGAGAAGGATGACCTGGACTTCCCGTGAGTTCCCAGCCATGTCCTGGGCTCCTTCCCCAGGCTCCTGGCGTTTGGCTCGAAGTGGTTCCATGGATTTCTCGAGCTGCTCCATACAGAACCTGCCTGTCCCTGAACCCATTGGGTTGCACGCATCCTTGGCTATCCCCAGACATGGGGCTTGAGGAGCTGATCCTTAGGGAAGAGCAGTTTTCCTCGGGGTCTCCCATAGCAGAGGGGCTCTGCCCCCTCTCACAGATCCCTTCTTTCCCCTCCAGGCCGGGGGAGAAGATCACAGTAGTCGATGACTCCAACGAGGAGTGGTGGCGGGTAAGGCCAGGATCCAGCAAGAGGGAGAGATGAACTGGGAAAGCACTTGATCCTCCAAGAGAGGACACAGCCCCCCAAATCTCCTGTGCCCCCAACACCACCAGCCTGGTGGGGAGGTTTGATCTGGGACCCCTGGATCGGCCCCAACCCTTCTTGCACCCCCTCCACTGACTCCTTCCAGGGAAAGATCGGTGAGAAAGTCGGATACTTCCCCCCCAACTTCATCATCCGGGTGAGGGCGGGCGAGCGGGTGCACAAGGTGACACGTTCCTTCGTGGGCAACCGAGAGATCGGGCAGATCACACTCAAGAAGGATCAGGTGAGATGGGACCCCCATCACCACCCAGAGACCCCCAGCCCCCTCCCCCGAGCCCCCCACCATGGCAACACCAGCCCCACATTCCCACCTCCCCCAGCCCCT
>VXBA01000799.1:861970-905713 GCA_013399895.1 Serilophus lunatus | reverse complement strand
AGCTGCCCTTCTATGGGCTCCCCGAGAGCACTCCCGGGGAGCACCCTCTGGTTCCCCCCCTTAGCAAGGCTGCAGACACACGAGCCTTTCTTGCCTGAAGACGGGCGCGGTGCTTAGCTGCGCGGCACTTCAGATGCCAAACAGTGAGCTGTCCTTCAGTTTGTGTCTAGATAACACTCTTGGGGAGCCTCTCTGTTTAGGTCCCTTAGGAACACTACATGTTCTCTCTTACACATCCTCGCCCTGCAATAGGAGGTAGAGACTATAACAAGAGGTTGCATTCATTGAGGTACGGTCTATAACAGATTCTTTGCTAATCACCATCACAGGCAAATCAAGACTCCTTGTGGGAATAATTTTTAAATTTATTACTAAAAAGATCAGAACTTTAGCGTAAGAGACAATAAGGGGCATCTTTTTCCCCCCACCCCCTGCTTCTTACATCCAACCTCCTCTCTCACAGCGGTTCAGGGAAAAGGCGAGGTGGGGGAGGGGTGGTTATGCTCGTCTGCTCTTTTCAGCTGCTGCTCGGGAACAAGACTCCTTCTAACCTGTTTGGCAGGATGGCAAGTATGTCTGCAGCCTGGCATTGGTTGATGGAATTGGTCTTGATAATATTCGGGTATACCCTTAAAATAGTGTGTCACTATGAATCTCAGCACCCCTTTAGATAAGTAAAAGGGCATAACACTGTGTACCAGTGAACCATGTTTGGAAGAGCTACTGCTTCCAGCACACTGCCTGTTGTTGATAATGTATAAACTAAACTTTGCTGCAAAAACATTGTAACTAGTGATAAGTAAGCCTTCTGCTTACTTTTCATAGTCCTCCAATCATAGCAATGGAAAACAAGTTTCTGTCCTATGAGAAAAAGTCACGCTGCCTTCCGTAATAATATTATACCAAATGCTACAGCAATAAAGTAGCCATTTTTGGCCATCTTATCTAGCAATCCAGTGTGTCATTCTTGTCCCAACTGTGACATATTGGTGACCCTCAGATATGTGGAAGAACAGTTTGGGCAGTGCCTTCCTGCCTTTCTGCCTTCCTTCTTTCCTGCCTTCCTACCTGCCATCCCTCCCTCCCTCCCTCTCTCTCTCCCTCCCTCCCTCTCTCTCTCCCTCCCTCCCTCTCTCTCTCCCTCCCTCCCTCTCTCTCTCCCTCCCTCCCTCTCTCTCTCCCTCCCTCCCTCTCTCTCTCCCTCCCTCCCTCCCTTTTCATTCCCTCCCCTTCCTAACTTCTTTCCTGCCTTCCTGCCATAGCGTCAAACTGCTGCAGGGCACCCTTAGATAGTGCCTGTTCACTCTGCACACCTTATCCTGCCCTCAGGGTTTGTTTTCACTTGGATAGCTGTAGAAGCTCTTTGTTTTCCCCAAAAAACGGGGGATTGCAATTTGATAGCAGTGGATGGGGATCCTCTGGTCACAACAGCCTCTACAGAAGATATAGGGCCTTAGAGTTATGTGGTGCTCCAGATAAACCAGGAAAGAAAGACTATATACAAGACTTTACGAGCACAAAAATGGACTCTTTATTCTAAATTCTTCTCACTTTTTTACTCTATGGTTTGTTTTTTTAAACATAGCCAATAACAAAAACACATAATGTTCACATGTTAATCAGGGGTCACTTCTACCAATGTCTTAAATATACAGCAGGTCACGAGATATTTTGTTATCTGATGTTTACATTCTTTGGACATTATGTGATGTTCTTCTCCATCCTATTCTGCTTCTTGCTGTCTTCCTTTTTCCATCTGACATCCACAGCTTGCTAAAAGCTTAAACACACTATAAATACAGTCCTATGTTACACAGAATTACACAGAATTAATAAGGTTGGAAAAGACCATGGAGATCATCAAGTCCAACCTTTACCTAGGTTAACGACCTACCCAACATCAGTCTAACATCTATACCATCTAAACCATTTAAACCATCTAAACCATACCACTAAGTTCATCATCTAACCTATCCTTAAACACATCCAGGGATGGTGACTCAACACCTCCTTGGGAAGCCCATTCCAGTAGGAGATCACTCTCAGGAGTTCCTCCTGATATCCAAACTAAAAGTTCACTCACTCCAAAGAGCTCAGGTTGCACCCTCTTTAGAAACACCTTTTGCAGGCCAAAACACATGCAGACCTCTTTCTTTGAATGTGCAGACCATTCACCTTCTTTGCCCCATGCCTTTGGTTTCATTTGGACGTCGAAGCTCACTTACCCCAAAGTACACACATTCCTCACTCTGCTTAGAAACACTCATAGATGGCAAAAACACATGCAGGGCTCTTTCTTTGACTGTGTGTACACTTCACTCAAACTGCCTTTCTCTCCACCTTCATTTTCACTTGGACGTCCAAATTCTCCTCAAAAAACACTGCTTGCTCCCTGTGCTTAGAAACACTGTTCATAGGCCAGAACCTATGCAGGCCTTTTTCTTTGACTGCTATGGGAGCCAGGAACACTCTGGAAGCTGCCCGAAGCTTCCAGGAGTGGAAAGTTACTGCCCCTCTCCCCCAGGAGAGAACAAAATTGACAACTACAGCAACCAACCAGGTAGCTGAGCCCATGTATGGTCAGAGCCAATGAATGTGTAAGCTTTGTTTAAACCAACCAATGCTGAGATTGAGCGCGGGGTTCAAATTGTCTATAAAAGACAGCTATGAATAAACTCAGGCCAGAATTAAGCCTTGAACCTGGTCACAACCACAGGATCGTGTCGCTCAGATCCTTTCACACAACGAACTCAGATTATCATGTTGTGGGAGTACACGACAGACTGCCTATGCCATCTGTATGTGAGATCCCAAGGATATGGGCTTTCATTCTTGGAAGAAGGGCATTCGTTCATTAGTAGCAGCTCAGCACCCTAATTGCCATTCTGCCTCCTAAAATCGAATATGGTCCACCATCTACAACTGAGTGTCTGAGGTTGCAGGCTTTTTTAACTTGGGGAAAGAGCGTTTGTTCTCTTGCAAGAGCCCTGTACCGAATTTGCCAATCTGCCTCCTAAAATTGAAGATGGACAAAGATTCCTCCCAGTCCAAATGTGCCAAGACAAGAAAGGCCTTGCTACCCATAGAATTCCCTGAGTAGCCCATAATCTGCACCTGAGTCGCCAAGGCTACAGGCTTTCTTTCCTGTGGGAAAGGATGTTTGTTCACTTACAGGAGCCCAGCTCCCAAATGGCCATTCCATCTCCCAAAATTGAATAGGACGAAGTTTCCTCCCAGATCAGAAGTCTTCGGAACATTACGACATTGCAGAATCTCATGGAATCATTGGACCATTGTGACTTGCAGAAACTCATGGAAATAAGTATGGCCCTTGTAACACTGCAGAACCTCTAGGAATCAAGGAGCCATCGTGACATTTCAGTATTTTGACATCCTTTGTGGCAGTCCTAGGCCTCATCAAAATAAGGGAAATTTGCAAAACCGCAGAACATCATGTAATCCTTTTGCCCATAGTGACACTTCAAAATGTCATGGAAGAGGTGCCATTGTGACACAGTGGACACTCATAGAACCAATTTGGGCCTTTGTGACACTGCAGAACCTTATAGAACCAAGAGGCCCATTGTGAAATTGTGGAATCTTATTGAACCAAAGGGATCCTGGTACAGTGTGGAACTTTATGGAATCGAGGGCTCATTTTGACGCTGCAGAAGGTCTAGGAACCAAAGAGGACCATGGTGACACTACAGAACCTCATGGAATCAAGGGACAACTGAGACGTGGCTAAACCTCATTGAATCAAAGGGTCATTGTGCTGCACCTAGGCCTCAAGGAGCCAAAGCAACTGTGGGACTCCGTGGAACATCATGGAATCAAGAGATCATTGTGGCACTGTGAGAAATCATGGAATGAAGGGTCTGTTGTTACATTTCTGGGCTTCATTGATCCAAAGGAAAGGTGCAAAACTACAAAACCTCATGGAATGATCAGGACCATAGTGACACTCTTGAACATCATGAAACCAAGGGGCCATTGTGATACTGTGGAACCTCAAGGAACTGAAAGAACCCAATGAAACTGGAGAACCTCATGGAATCAAGGAGCCACTGTGCATTGCGGAATGTCAGGGAGTCAAGGATCTAATGTGACACTCCCAGGCCTCAACAAAACAAAAGAAACCTTTTACACTGCACAACCTCATAGAATCAAGGTGCCATTGTGACATGGCAGAACCTTAAGAAACCAATAGAGACCTAAGAAACTATGGAATGTCATGGAACTAAGGGAACATTGTTACACTGCAAACCCTCAATGAATCAAATGAACTCCAAGGAAGTGGGCAAACTCATGGAGTCAAGTGACCATTGTGACATGGCAGAAATTCATGGAAGGAAACAGGCCATTGTTTGTCCCTAGACAGCTTGCATTGTTTGAATTTCTCTGATTGGATTTTAGGCCTCATCAGGGTAGAACATCCTGCCACATACAGTCAGACCAGAAGCCTATCACCAGTAGTGTCACATCCAGTTGGCAACTGGTCACTAGTGGTGTCTCTCAGGGATCGGTGCTGGGCCTGGTTCTGTTTAATATCTTTACTGATGACCTTGATGACAGGATTGAGTCCTTCATTAGTAAGTTTGCAGATGACACCAAGCTTGGAGCAGTTTTTGATCTGATGGAGGGTAGGAGGGCCCTGCAGAAGGACCTGGACAGGCTGGGAGAGATGGGCAGATTCCAGTGGGATGAGATTCAACAAGTCCAAGTGCCAGGTCTTACACTTTGGTCGCAATAACCCCATGCAGAGCTATAATCTGGGGTTGGAGTGGTTAGAGAGTGGGCAGACAGAGAAAGACTTGGGAGTGCATGTGGATGGGAGACTTGACATGAACCAGCAGTGTGCTCAGGCAGCGAAGAAGGCCAATGCCATCCTGGCTTGCATCAGGAATGGTGTGGCAAGCAGGACTAGGGAAGTTATCCTTCCCCTGTACTCAGCACTGGTTAGGCTTCACCCTGAGTGCTGTGTCCAATTCTGTACAAGAAAGATGTTGAGCTATTGGAATTTGTTCAGAGAAGGGCAGCAAGGATGGTGAAGGGGTTGGAGCACAAGCCCTATGAGAAGCGGTTGAGGGAGCTGGGGTTTTTCATCCTGGAGAAGAGGAGACTCAGGGGTGACCTTATTGCTGTCTATAACTACCTGAAAGGAGGTTGTAGTCAGGCAGGGGGTGGTCTCTTCTCTCAGGTAACTGGCAATAGAACAAGAGGGCACAGTCTCAGGCTCCATCAAGGGAGGTTTAGACTTGATATTAGGAAGAAATTCTTCACTGAAAGGGTGATCCACCATTGGAATGGACTGCCCAGGGAGGTGGTGGAGTCACCGACCCTGGAGTGTTCAAGAGTAGGCTGGATGAGGCACTTGGTGACATGGTTTAGTTGATGGGCTGTTAAATTATGGGTTGGATTTGATGATCTTTAAGGTCTTTTCCAGCGTTGTTGATACTGTGAGTTCAATACTGGGCCCAGTATTGTTTAACTTGTTCATCAATAGCTTAGTGAGGAAGCAAATACTTCATCCAGGTTGGCTGCCAATACAGCTAGGAGGGGTGGCTTATTCCCCAGAGGACTCTGCAGCACTGTAGAAGGACTTGACAGGCTGGAGAGATGGGAAGGAAAGAACCATCTGAAATTCAACAAGGGCAAATGCTGGGGATGAATAACTGCTGTCCGGGTTGAGAATGACCTACTGAAGACCAGCTCTTGGAGAAGGACTTGGGGGTCCTGGTGAACAACTAAGCTGTCCCTGAGCTAAAAGTGTCCCCTGGGGGCCAAGAAGGTGTCATGGTTTAGGTCAGAAACCCTGTCAGTGCTCATTTCCGCTCCCTCCCCACTTTCTGTCAAGGCGGCTGGAGAGGAGAGTTGGAGGCACAAAAGGCAAAGATCATGGGTTGAGGTAAGGATATTTTACTGAAAACAGCAATGAGATAATGAAACAAACAGTAACAGCAACAACATTAATAACAAAAGAGTACAACTGATAAGGGACTCCTATAAGTGAGAGAAAAAGTCTCTTCCCCCGTCCTCAGTAATGCCATAATAGCAACCAACCTTCCAACTATAAACATATATATATAAATATGCATAAGTGCAGGAATCATTTCATAGTCAATTGCTATCTCTCCAAGACGTCTACTTGAGTTCTTTTAGTTCGTGACGGTGGGTTCTATCCATCCTAGATAACTTCCACAACAGGAGGGCTGGTGTGCTGTTGGTTGATTACAATCTGCATTAACAAGGAGCTCACAAACTGATGTATCTGGAACGCTCCATCTTCATTGTCCATGGTAGTTTTGGCATACAATGGCAGTGTGTTATGAGTTTAACCTTAAGGTTTGTCCATTTTTCTGAGAGGGAGGGAGGGGTTTATCTTTTAAAACCTTTTTTGTTGTTGTTCCTGGGAGGGTGAAGCAGAGTGAAATGACTGAGTCCTGGCCCCAGGCGGCAGAGCCAACTTGCACTTCCTGTTGGCAGGTGAGGGGCACGGCCAGAGCCTGATCGCGGCGGCCGGGCTCACTCCTTGATAGGCTCCATGCAGCTCGGCAATCATGCCCATGCTGCTAGCGCCCACCCCACGCCGCTGCCACTGCGGGACTGGGAACACAACAGGCAAAGGTGCGGCCCCTGTGGCCCTCACACCGAAGCACCATGGCCTGGTGAGGACATGTTCCCCACCAAGCACAGGGCCAACCTGCAGTGGGGGCTGGTCCCGGCGGCAGAGCCGATTCGTGGCCCCCCACTGAAGAACTAGCTGGTGCGGCGGGCTCCGTGGAGCTCAGCGGCTGTGTCCCAGCTGAGGCAGGATAGCAGCAGCAGGAGCTGTGCCTGCACCAGCTGCTGCTGTGGAGAAAGTCTTGAGTGAGCGGCTGTACAAGGACAGCCGGCGGGAGCTGCGCCCGTGCCAGCTGCTGAGGCTGGGGTGTCACCCTGTGGCCAGCACCATGGCACAGGGTGGCTCCATGGTGGTGGACGTGGCCCCACAAATGATGCGCTGGCACCCTTGAGCCCCCAGGCGCCTGCTACAAGGCTTTTTGGGGGGAACGCCGTATTGCCTCATGGTGAAATCTCGGAGGGGGACGGCGTCCCTGTATTGTCATCCAATGGGAAGGCAGTGCACCCCAGAAGGTTGCTACGAGAAAATGTGAGAACAAGCACCCCGTAAAAGCTGGAGAAATGGAAGTACTGTCCCTTTTCAGCTCCCTCGGTGCTGAGAGAGGCATGGCTCCCCTCATCCTTGGTCTGTTGACACGTGGTGTCATCGTAGCTCAGGCAGTGCCGGTAGAGGAACCACATAGATGTGACAGGAGTTTGTGCTATCTTTCCCCCTTGGGTTTCCCCTGGGGTCTGTCTGGGTTTGGTGGACAAATTATTGGTTAATAAATTATGGATACAGATGTATTAAAGAAATAAGAATTTATTATAGGAGGCAGAAAAAATTAACTTAAAAATATTAAAATACCAAAAACTCACAGAAGAAAACCCAACAACCACTTCCCAAAAACCTGAAATGACCCACCAGACACGCACAAACCAATCCCACCCCCCACTAGGCAATAAACAAAACAAAAAGAGAAACTTATTCCCCGTTTCAATGTCCAAAGGTACAGTTGATTCGAGGTAGATGGCAGGGGGGTTGTTAGCACTGTGGGAGGCAATGATGAGATGATGGCTGGTAGGGGGCGCTTGCTATCTATTGTTGGCTGGTGTTTGGAACACACCACAGAAGAGAAGGGACGACCCGCAGAGCATGTGGTGATTTCCAAGATGGTGATCCCTGGAAATCCCAGGCACCAAAACCAACCTCTTCTCTGATAAACTCCAGGCGCAAAGAGGGAAATAGACTGGGGAATTCTCTGATTATATAGTCCTCCGACTCTCTCAGAATCTCCGCCCTGCACAGTTTCCCCAGTCCATCCCAAAGAGGGGTGGGCTTGCTCCTTGCTGCATCCCTATTGGTCTCTCTGGTGCCATCCTGCCCTGGCTCTGCCACAACTCCACCTCCAGGCTCCGCCTCCAGAGCCCTGCCTCTGCTTGAAACAACATGGCGCTGTCACGCATTGCCACCACATTGCCACCACTGTAGCCACCTACTGACGGACCAGAGTGGGCTCACTCACTGCCACCGGTGCACGCCCATGTGCCCTGCCTGATGCCATGCCCACTGCTGCGGCCACTGTTGGCCACTTGTGCTGCACAGCCAAGGCATTGGGTGTTCCAGCAGTCAGGCCACCGCCACCATCCCATCAGGCTGGCGCTGCAGTGAAATGCTGGGGCCTCTGTGGTCAACACCAGAACAGCTCAGCTCTCACCAGCACCGCCGCTAAAACTGTCCACCAGTCCAGGTTCCAGCACTGCCAGGCAACCCTGGCTCTCCCGGCATCTGGCCCGCGCCATGTCGGGTGCCAGCCGCGGACCCATGGCTGGGCTCGGCACCGGCTGCCCATGGGAAAACGCACAAAAACTGCTGCGCCAGCACCGCTATTGCACCACCTCCTCCTGGTGTCCGGCATGGCAGGCGCACCACGCGACAGGCCCAGCACAGCGAGCCCAGGAGCAGCGGGGGAACCCCTGCGCCATGCTGGCATGCACTTTGTGCTCCCATTCGTCCCAGTGTCCCAGCTCAGCCCATGGAGAGCCTGGGGTGTGGCCCGCGCCTCACCTCCTTCTCTTCTCCCGACAACTCCAGCTCCCCTGGTATTCCAGGCACCGCTGGCCATCTTCATGGCTTCGGGCAGTGTCCATGCAAAATTGCCATCTCCTCGCCTTCCCCTCCCCTTGTCCTCTTTGGTCCCAGTCCCATACACCTCTGCAACACTTTCCCCAAAGAAGAAAACACATGGATCAAAAAAAACCCCAAAAAGTAGGAGGATGGGAGAGGAGGGGACGGGGTGTGTGGGGAGAAGGGAAACAAAGGGAACGATCCATTATTAATTGGGCCAATACAGAAAAGGTTCCAAGCCTCAGCTAAGCCATGACAGGTCCCTTTTCACTGTNCATTCGTCCCAGTGTCCCAGCTCAGCCCATGGAGAGCCTGGGGTGTGGCCCGCGCCTCACCTCCTTCTCTTCTCCCGACAACTCCAGCTCCCCTGGTATTCCAGGCACCTCTGGCCATCTTCATGGCTGCGGGCAGTGTCCATGCAAAATTGCCATCTCCTCGCCTTCCCCTCCCCTTGTCCTCTTTGGTCCCAGTCCCATACACCTCTGCAACACTTTCCCCAAAGAAGAAAACACATGGATCAAAAAAAACCCCAAAAAGTAGGAGGATGGGAGAGGAGGGGACGGGGTGTGTGGGGAGAAGGGAAACAAAGGGAACGATCCATTATTAATTGGGCCAATACAGAAAAGGTTCCAAGCCTCAGCTAAGCCATGACAGGTCCCTTTTCACTGTCATTCTCTTCCAGCAGCTCCTAGACTGGGGACCAGCACCATCCACAGGGCAGCCTTCCGTCCTTCCCTTGCTCCTTTACCTTGCAAAAATATTGTCAGGTCAGTTTGGTGTAATTGATTTATGCTTTTAGTGGGGCTCCACAGCTCATATAGATAATAAACTGTTCTGTTTTTTGTCTTAACTCTGTTGAGCCTCTTGTCGTTGGTAGCGCCTCCTAGTGTCCAAACCAGGACACAGCGTCATTCAGAAACCCATATTATACAATTCAACATTATGGACCCTTCCCACCCAAAATGAAATCCCTCTGAGATACACATTGTGTTTCCCCATGAAAGGGGTGGTTTTGCCCAGCCCTTTGAAAGGGGAGATTCTCTCAACCCTTAATAATTTATTTTAATGTCAGTGCCCCCAGGAAATTGAAANAGCACCATCCACAGGGCAGCCTTCCGTCCTTCCCTTGCTCCTTTACCTTGCAAAAATATTGTCAGGTCAGTTTGGTGTAATTGATTTATGCTTTTAGTGGGGCTCCACAGCTCATATAGATAATAAACTGTTCTGTTTTTTGTCTTAACTCTGTTGAGCCTCTTGTCGTTGGTAGCGCCTCCTAGTGTCCAAACCAGGACACAGCGTCATTCAGAAACCCATATTATACAATTCAACATTATGGACCCTTCCCACCCAAAATGAAATCCCTCTGAGATACACATTGTGTTTCCCCATGAAAGGGGTGGTTTTGCCCAGCCCTTTGAAAGGGGAGATTCTCTCAACCCTTAATAATTTATTTTAATGTCAGTGCCCCCAGGAAATTGAAACCCTTTAATGCCCTATCAGTCTGCCAGTGTCCTGTATGTGGGGGACCTTCACTGACAGATTCATCAGTTGGAGGGTGTTGTTCTTTCAAGGGCAGCCTGAGATGAGCAGGCCTGTCAGCAGGCCTTCCCAATGTGTTTATTGCTGCCAGGTGCTGTCAGCACCTTATCAGGAATAACGCGAACAGTGTATGGAAAACATGTTCTTTATTAATACAAATTGTGCCAGGTTAATCAGGTTCGTAAGTCATCAGCGATAGTGTCTGTCTGCAAAAATACATGCAAAAATAATCTACCAATATAACAAAACAAGCACAAGCTCCAATACAAAGCAATATACTAGTACACTTACATACCAGGCACAAACTCTAATCCTAAAGCAGCATTTAATACATGTAGTATACAGTTCTTACCCAATAGGCATCCCTAGGCTGGGGGAAAGGTTGGGGGAAGCCCATTGACAGTGTTGATGGAATCTTCCTCCAAAATCTCCATACTTGTAACTTACTTTAATACCTTCTCTTTAGGGTTTAGGTGGTTTGAGTGACTCTATTCAAAAGGTTTAATTGGATGGTCATCCTTGGCATCTGTCTTTCTTGGTGGACGGACACAGTACAGTCTTTGGACTTCAAAGCATTGCCATGATATCCTCCCTACAGGATGTTTGTGGAAGAAGGCTTCTACACTGCTCTCCCTTTCCATCTCATCCCCTATAGGATGTATTTGGGGAATCTCTGGGTCAAACTAACCATTTCCATCTGGGAACCAGAAGCCCAGGAGCAGCAGCTGCTTTTTACCCTCTAGTTCTTCTCTAATTTTTAAACCTATCCATCAATTCACATCCATCCCTCTGCATTACCCACATGCTAACCCTATTCTCTAATACCATAGGACACTTAAGATTTAGTCCTTAACCAATTACTCTTGAGAGTGAGATTTTCATGAACTATCCATGAGCTGTTCCTCCAATGATGTTATTGAGCATGCTGTGTCCACACGCTGTCCTCCTGGTCTTCTTGTCTGTGGACCTTCCTGTCCTGCTTCTTCCATCTGACATGCGCATTTTCTTAAAATCTTAGACTCACTGTTAATACAGCTTTTTATATGATGCCACAATCCACCTTGTCCAGCAATAGCTTCTGTGACTCACCATGTAGGACTCCATACAGCAGCTTTCCATTTTTGATGTATCCCTACAATACAGCAGGAACTGTTAGTGAAGAGGGCATATTTCTTTTTATTTTCAGGTAGATGATATATATAATGGGGCCTCCTCAGAACTTGTCACCTTCTCTTCTTCCTCTTCTGATGATAACCCAAAATGTTCAGGCCAGCTCACGATGATCTCCAAGATTTCTGGCCAGTTGGGGTTTCCTATTTGAACTTGTTGTGTGATCAGTGCGATCCACTCTCTCCATGTAGCATCAGTGACATCATGTGCAGAACATCTGTGGGGATGACAGCAGGCCTGTCAGCATCCTAGCATTAATTTATGAAATTAATATTGATAATATTTGGATATATCCTTTGTGAATCTCAGCACATCCTTAAATGAGCAGAAGCAGAAGAGCTAGTGCTGCTGGCCGTAACTACTGGATACTGATAAGGTATAAGGTAAACTTTGTAGCAAGAACATTGTAACTGGTGATAAGTGAGCCTTCTGATTACTTTTTATAGTTCTCCAATCGTAGTAGTGGAAAACAACTTTCTGTCCTATGAGAGAAAGCACGTTGCCTTCTGTAAAGGGATAATACCAAGTGCGTAACAGAATAAAGTAGAGATTTTGGACCATCTTGGGAACAACACAGTGTGCCATTCTTACCCCGACTGCAACAAACATCCAGCCGGAATGTCATGAACATCCAGCCCAACACTGGCAGTTGGGGTGCTAGGTGAAGATGTGCTTTGGTGCCAATCATTTCTGAAGCAGTTTGAGGCCCTTCATAAGCTGCCAGGGTCTCTTTTTTCAATTGGAGTGTAACAGGCTTTGGATCCTTTCTACCCCCAACTTTTGAACAGGAGTCATTCTTGAGTCTCCCCAGGTGCTTTTTACCAGAGAGTCCAGAAAGGATCATTCTCCCCACTGTGGTATAGAGCGCATTTTTTACGTCCTGTCCTATCCTGACTGACCCAAGGACATGAACATGAGCAATCTCATGTTTAATTTGTTGAAAAACTTGCTGTTGTTCAGGGCCTCATTTGAAATCGTTTTTTTCCAGGTCACATGACAGAGAGTGATTACAATCTGACTGTAATCTAAAATACACATTCTCCAAAAATCCACAGCACCTGTGTTTCCTTTCTGCTAGTTGGTGGGGACATAGCTGCTATTTTGTTAACCACATCACTTGGAATCTGATGACATCCATCTTATCATTTTACTCTTAAAAACTGAATTTTCTGGGCAGGTCCCTTGACCTTACTTTGTTTTGTGGCAATACCAGCTTTCAGAAGGATCTGGATTATCTTCTTACCTCCATACAAATTTCTGCAACATGTATTGTTGTCCTGAGTACAGATAAAATTGGGAGTGGGGCCTTCAGCCCTGGCTATTTGATACCACCCATGTCACTGCTGGGGAGCATGGTTTCAGTAGGAAAAAACCCTCACAGGTGGGAGCAGGAGAGTCATTCTTTTGCTGGGTTCACACCAGAGAGACTGTGGGACTGGGATTGATGCTGCCACACCCCCTCCACTGCTGCCCTGGAGAGAGAGAGCTGCCCTGCCGCAGTCACAGTCCACCCCTGGGGCTACTGCAATCGCAGCTGCTAGCCCCAGTGCAACACAGAGGCAGAAATGCAGCAGTGCCATGCAGTGACTGACCCCTCAGTGCAGCAGAGGCTTTGTCCCTGTTTTCCATTGGTTTTGGACTAGGAGGAGAGGGAAGGAATGTTAAATCATGGGAAGTTCTTTTGTCCCGCTGCTTTTTACATCGGGTTTATGTGGCCAGATTTTGGTAGTGGGGGGGATTGTAGGAGAGGCTTCTTCTGTAGGATAGGCTTCTTCTGTAGGAGAAGCTGCTGGAAGCTTCTCCCACGTCCAGTAGAGCCAATGCCAGCTGGCTCCAGGATAGACCCGCCGTTGGCCAAGGCTGAGCCAATCAGGAGTGATAGTAACGCCTCTGTGATAATAGATCTAAGAAGGAAGAAAAAAGCTATGAGGAAGATGAAGATAGGTGCCAGGGTAGAGCAGAGTGAGAACACATGAGCAATAATGCAGACACCAAAGTCAGTGGAGAAGGAAGGACAGGAGGTACCCCAGGCACTGGAGTTGAGATTCCCCTGCAGCCCGTAGTGAAGACCATGGTGGAGCGGGTTGTCCCCCAGCAGCCCAGGGAGGAGCACAGGGATGCAGAGATCCACTTGCAGCCCATGGAGGAGCCCATGCTGGAGCAGGGGGATGACCAAAGGAGACTGCAACCCCATGAGAGGCCTATGTTTGAGCAGGGTCCTGGCAGGGACATGCTAACCCATGGGTGGAGGAGCTGGACCTTTGGGAAACATTTTTCTTTGTTTGGTGGTGAATACACTTTTGTGGCTGGGACACTCTCTCTTTTGTACACTCTTTTATTGATATTGTTGTGGTTATTCCTTTTTTTTCAGTAAATTGTGATTCCAATTTATAATCTCTCCTAGTGTTTTCTTCTGCTATTAGACAGGTGTCAGATTGAGTGGGTTTAATTTTCCCACTGGGTTTTAAAACAGCAAAATTATGTATACTGGACCTCATCTGGATCTACAGGGGCTGATCATTATTTGAATCCCTATGGATTACCTCCAGCACAGCTAATTCTCTCAGGTACTAGATACTTTTCTCCATGGTGTTTCACTTGCCTTGGTACACTGTTAGATCATCCTTGAAAGCATGCCTTTCCTTCACACTCAGCAGGAGTTGACTGCAGAGGCTGAGTTTCTGTCTTCTTCCCAGTTCCCCTGTCAATGCCCACATCCCAGGACATGGATCCTAGCTGCTTGGCTTCATGACCATCTAATTTCATATCATGGGCTGTGATACCCCAGGGTCAGGGCAGCCAGGTCACCAGGTGGCTGAAATCTGTACAAGGTATCTGTGAAAATTTATCCCCAAGTTCAGTGAAATATTAATTTCAAATGTATCTCCATTCTTCTCAATTGGAGAAGGATTGAGCCTTAGGGAGTGAGGTATCAGCCTGGGATCATCAATCAGCGATCCTTCAAGAAACAGCAAACTTGAGAGTTCACTAGCACCTCTGAGAGATTTCAAGCTCAGAGCGATATTGCTGGTTGCAGCCTGTTGTTGTTGATGAAAGTGTAAGGGGTCTCATTTTGTTTTTTTTTTTCTTTTATCTTATTTGTATTTTATTTTACTTAAAAGCCATAAGAGAGTGGAATTAATAATAGTTTTTCATCCTGACTGCACTTCCAGTCAGATACAGTCTTTGATAGTTTAAGAGCAAAAACATTGAAAATGACTACCCAAGGTTGTTTGAGGACCTCATTAGACAACAACAGTTCCTAGGAACAGACAGTGTCTCTAACATGCTCAAAGAGAGCTTAGCCCAGACACTGCTCGTTAAGGCCTAATGAGCATTTCTTAGATCATAGTTGGGGAGGAGTGTGAAACACAACCACAAGTGTCTGCAGGAAAGCTGGCAGTAGTGACCACTGTCACTGTATGGGGGAGGATGAGGAGGGACCTTAGGTGAGAGAAGACTGAGCTCGTGGGCATATATGCTGGCACTACAGAGAACCAGGCTCGCCTGATGGGCGGGAGTGCTGGAGCTGCTGCTGGGACACTAGAATGTCACCCTTGTGGCATCCCTGCTGGGGACAGTAGAAACCTTCTCACCAGGGCAGTGAGGCCATGCCAGCCCTGATGAATTCGTGTCCTTTTGAGCTCATTACCTTGCTACAGTCCTCAGCAGTGGAATACCACATCAAGGAGGTAGAGCCAATGTGCACTGTCACTTAGCCTGGACAAACCTACGGAGCAGAAGGGTCAAATAAGATAAAACAGCTTTGGCAGTGAGCTTTTCAAACTGTCCCAAGATCTGCTGCTGAGATGGCAGACAGAAGCAGTAAAGGAGGCATTGGAGGAACCAGCCAGGGTGACGCACAGACTCTTCACTAACAGGGAAGCCATGGGTTTGAGACACAGTGCTCAATGGCAGCTTTGGCTGTGAGTGTTGCCTAAAAGCAGGACTTAAAGAAACCTTCAAAACCAATTTGTGAGTTTTAGAAGTCAAGGCATTCTGCGATTGGTGCCAGCTGCATTGGTCATCATTTCACCAAAATGCACACCAAAGTATCTCCACTACAGCATATGTGTGTTAGTACTATGTGATTATACACTTTTTGTTCCCTGCATTTCTGTTACATATTCATGACTTCCCAACACCTATTAGCATATATACATATTCTTATAAGGTCTCGAGGGAATTTCACTGAGGGGGTCTTTGGTGGTCTTCTCTGTCTGAAGCCTCCAAAGTCCTGAGTAACTGCCTGACAAAATTCTTCAAGACAATTCCCTTAGTTTTACAGTGACTGGGTATTGCTTGGCTGTCTGTCTGTTCTCATTGTTTCTTTACTTTGCTTGGTTAGTCCTTTTCAGGAGTTGCTTCAGAACAGGTATGAGGCCCTGGATCCAGAGGGTCAGGCCAATGAGACTGAAAAAAACAATTTGTCTGCAGAGTCTGTTACGCGTTTTCTGTCAGATGAATCAGAACCTCTAGTATTAAAAAGAAAAGAAGGGTAGTCATAGCGGGTGAATCCCTTCTGAGGGGAACAGAGGGCCCTGTATGTTGACCAGACCCATCCCACAGGGAAGCCTGTTGCCTCCCTGGGGCCCAGGTAGGAGACATCACCAGGAGAATACCCCAGCTAATTCAGCCCTCTAGTTATTACCAGCTGCTGGTTGTCCAGGCTGGCAGTGATGAGGTTGATAAGAAGGGCACCAGAGTAATTAAAAAGGAACTCAAGGCTCTGGGTCAATTTGTTGATAGGGCAGGAGCACAGGTGTTGTTCTACTCACTTCCTTCAGTGGCAGGGATGAATGAGGAAAGGAACAGAACTCACATAATCAATTAATGTCTTTAAGGGCTGCTGCCACCAGTGGAATTTTGGGTTCTTTGACCATAGGGCAACTTCTACTGCACCCAGCCTGCTAGACCAAGATGGGCTCCATCTATCTAAGAAGGGCAATAGGATTCTAGCCCATGAGTTGGCAGGGCCCATTGAGAAGTCTTTAAACTAGGTGTGGTGGTTTAAACCACTTTTATCACTAGGGGGCATGCACAGCAATGACAAAAGACTGAACAGATCCAATAGCAAGTGACAGTTTTATTGCCTAGGGCTCGACCAGAAACCTTATGGGATCCCAGGACAAAATACGCAATATAAAACCTGACAATCTCACACACCAAAAAAAAAAACAAAAACCCCACAACCCAACAACAACAAAAAAAACCTGCTTCTCAAAGCCAGGTGGCTGGCCGAGAAGCAGGGGAAGGAAGGGAAGACACCTCTATGATGGTACACTCCTGGCCCTTGGAGCCTCCTGCAAGACAAAAATGAAAAACACTCCCCCCAGGGAACCCCACCGGGAAGCTATCCCTTGTGATTTCGCTGGCTTGGCTCTGATGGCCCCGTGCTGCTGTCTGTCCCGGTGGAGGTGAATGGAAGCAAGCCTCACACTCCAAGAGCTGGGAGAGGGGGAGCCAGGATNCCAAGAGCTGGGAGAGGGGAAGCCAGGATCCTCTCAGCTCAAGAGACAGCCAAGAAGATGGGCAGGATTTCCGTGTCCATGGCTTTTTATGCCCTCAAAGTCCTGCAGGAATCTGACGTCTCCTTCCTGGCCAGGCTGTCCTCTGGTTGGCTGTCGGTGCTGAGCTCTGCCTCTCTTTCAGGATCTGGCACTCTGAGCAAAATGGTGGTTCCTGCCAAAACCCACACAGCCGGGGCCCGGAGGCACCATTAGCCTTGCCCGTGGAGCACTTGCTGCTTGTAGGGACCAGCCACGGGCACACCTGCCACCCCAAGGACCCTGCAGGAGGGATCCCTGGGCCAGCAGGACCACAGGAGCCACCCACGAGCCAAGGGAGCCGCCGCCTCCAGCACCACCAGGACCGCACCACCCACTCTGCCCCACTGGCCAACCACATCCCTGCTGCTGCCCGCTGGCATGCCGAGGTCTGGTGCCGGCGCTCACAGCGCAGCTGTGCCCGCCACTCCGTTCTGCCACTGGCACCACTGTTTCTGCCTGGAGCTGGGAAAAACCGAGTGCTGCGCCAAAAACCAGTGTCCCAGTCCCCCTCCATCGCTCCGTTGACCAGCTGCAAGTGCATGGGCTCCGGTGCCACCAGCGCAGGCGGCAACTATGGAGGGGCTCCGTGCCTGTCGCGGCGGAACACGCAGCCCCCTTTGCCCAGTGCTGTGGGCGTGCATACTGGAATGCTGGTTCCGTTTGGTGTGTCTCTCCACTGCTGTGAGCTGGGAGCCGCTGCTGCCACCAGCACTGCCAGGAAAAGCAGTGAAACGGCAGAAGCAGCTTCACACACTCAGCTCCACACCCACTGCACTGAATGGTCTCTGAACCGCAGGTGCGCCGACCCCACTCCTGTCGCTCTGCCATGAAGCCGGGTGGTGTAGGGGAACAGGGAAGAGCCCCGTTGCTCTGCAGACAATGCAATCTTGGTCCTTCCTTCAGGTTTCTTAAAAAAATTAGTTTTACAAACAGGGCAAAACAAGCAAACAATCCAAGCAAATCCAAACACCCTCCCAAACTCCCTTCCCTCCCCCCAAAATACCCAAAAACCCCTGAGAACCCTCGAAACACCACCCCCTCCACCCAAACCCATAACACTAGCTTTGAAGGGGGAAGGGGATGAAACCAGGCTCTCCTGAGATGAGCCTGATGATGGTAACCCAGAGTCATGGTGAAGTCAGCAGCCTAGCTGAAGTGCACGTACATTAATGCACGCAATGTGGGTAACAAACAAGAGGAGCTGGAAGCCTTGGTACATCAGGAAAGCTATGATGCAATTGTCATCATAGCAATGTGGTGGGATGACTGCCATAACTGGAGCACTGCAATGGATGACTACAAGCTCCTCAGGACAGACAGGTGAGGGAGAAGTGTTGCAGGGGTGGCCCTGTATATTAAGGAGGCTCTTGACACCATGGAACTAGAGATTAATGATGATAAGGTTGAGTGCCTGTGGGTAAGAATCAGGGGGAAGGCCAACAAGGTTGACACCCTGGTTGGAGTCTGTTGCCGTCCGTGCGGCGTGGCGACCTGTCTCAGGAATGGCACAACAGCCAACCCCAGGCTGCTCGGACCATCAGCTCACAGGCACCAATGTGGTGGATGGCAAATGGCGTTTATTGCTTTATGGCACTGCATTATATAGTCTTATCTCTTCTGCTCTTATCTTGTCTGCTTACATCATCACTCGAACACCACTGGCACCTTTAAGAAACGTGGCTACATATTATTGGCTATGGGGAGAGGGGTCTTATCTTTCTGTTACAGTGCGGTATCTTCTGTTCGCCAGGCCCTAACTACCTACAGGAGTCTGTTATAGACCACTCAATGGATGAATATGTTGATGTATTATTCTATAAGCAGCTGGAGGATGTCTCAAGATCACCTTGCTCTTGTAGGAGACTTTAACCTGGCAGATATCTGATGGGAACTCACCACATCAGAGAGAAGGCAGTCTAAAAGGTGCTTAAGAGTGTATTGAGGATTGTTTTTTGTCACAGCTGGTGAGTGAGCCTACCAGGGGTGAGGCTCTGCTCAACCTGCTGTTCACAAATTAAGATGGGCTGGTGGGAGATGTGGTGGTTGGAGATTGTCTGGGGTGCAGTGACCATGAAATAAAGGAGTTTTCAATATGCAGTAAAACAAAGAGGGGCATCAACCAAACTTCCACACTGGACTTCTGGAGGGTGGACTTCAGAGAGTACTTTGGGAAACAGCCCTTAAAAACAAAGGGGTCCAGAAAGAATGGATGCACTTTAAGAAAGAAATCTTAAAGGTGCAGAAGCATGCAGTCTCAATATGCTGAAAGATGAGACAACAGGGAAGACAACCAGCCTGGATGGGCTAGGAGCCTTTGAAGGAACTAAGGGGAAAAAAGAGGGTGTAGCACATTTTGAAAGAGGAGGAGGCAACTCAGAAAGTATTTAAGGATGTTGCTAGGTCATGTAGGAAAAAAATTAGAGAGGCAAAAGCCCAGTTAGAACTTAAACCAGCCAGTTCTGTGAAGGATAAAAAAAATATTTTTATAAATATGTTAATGGCAAAAAGAGAGTGTGAAAGGGAATATAGTAAGTAAAGATGAAGATGAGGAAAAGGCAGAGGTACTTAATACCTTCTTTGCCTACATTTTCAACAGTAAGACAGGTTGTTCTCAAGACAGCTGGCCTCCTGAGCTGGTATATGGGGTCAGGGAGCAGTACAGCCCCCCTGTAATGCAGGAGGAAGCAGTCAGAGAACTCCTGAGCCATTTGGATCCTATGAGACCAGATGGGGTCCATCTGGTGATGAGAGAGCTAGCACATGAGCTCACCAAGCCACTCTCCATCATTTATCAACAGTCCTAGCTCACTGGAGAGGTCCTAGATGACTGGAAGCTGGCCAGTGTAATGCCCATCCACAAGAAGAGCCAGAAGGAAGACCCAGGAAATTACAAGCCTGTCAGCCTGACCTTGGTGCCAGGCAAGATTATAGAGCAGATCATCTTGAGTGCAATCACGCAGCACCTACAGGATGGCCAAGGGATCAGACCCAGCCAGCATGGATTTAGGACGGGCAGGTCTTGTCTGACCAACCTGATCTCCTTTTATGACCAGGTGATCCATCTGGTGGATGTGGGGAAGGCTATGGATGTGTCTGCCTGTACTTCAGCAAAGACTTTGACATCATCCCACACAGCAAACTGCTGGGAAAGGTGGCGGCCCTTGGCTTGCACAAGTGCACTCTGCACTGAGTTGAGAACTGATCGATGGCCAAGCTCAAAGAGTAGTGGGGAATGCTGTCACATTCAGTTGGCAACCAGTCACTACCAGTGTCCCCAGGGATCAGTATTGGGCCCAGTCCTTCTTAATATCTTTTTTGATGATCTAGATGAGGAGATTGAGTCCACCAATAATAAGTTTGCAGATGGCAACAAGTTGGGAACAAGTGTTGATCTCTTAGAGGGTAGGAGTGGCCTGGATCAGGAATCGTGTGCCCAGCAGGACTAGGGAAGTCATCCTTCCCCTGTACTCGGCACTGGTGAGGCCACACATTGAGTGCTGTGTCCAGTTCTGTGCCCCTGACTTCAAGAGATATACTGAGATGCTCGAACATGTCCAGAGAAGGGCAACAAGGAGAGTGAGGGGTTTGGAGCATAAGCTCTACAAAGAGCAGCTGAGGAAGCTGGAATTGTTTAGCCTGGAGAAGAGGAGGCTCAGGGGGGACCTTATCACTCTCTACAACTCCATGACAGGAGGTTGTAGCAAGGTGGGGATTGGTCTCTTCTCCCAGACAACCTCAAGCTCTGAGGACACAGTCCCAAGCTGAGCCAGGGAAAGTTTAGGCTAGATGTTAGGAAAAAATTCTTCACAGAAGGAGTGATTGGCCATTGGAATGGGCTGCCCAGGGAGGTAGTAGAGCCATCATCCCTGGAAGGATTGAAAAAAAAGCCTGGATGTGGCACTTAGTGCCGTGGTTTAGTTAATGAGAAATTGTGTTAGGTAACAGGTTGGACTTGATGATCTCAAAGATCTTTCTCAAAGATCTTTCTCAACATAGTTAATTCTGTAGTTTCATGATTCTGTAAATCACTTGGCTCAGCTATATGCAGTTTCTATGACAAATTATGTTGCAAATTTTATCAAGGGGTCCACAAACCAGTAAGGTTCAGGATGGTGAAAGGATGGGGAAGGAGAGCAATAGGGAACAGATCCAAGACTTAAGGAAAACACTGAGCTTCTGCAGTGAAAGACAGCTGGTATGCTCCAAGAAGCAGCTGGAGGGACAAAAGCAGTCAGGAAGAGAAGCAGAGCTATAGGGAATGTTTATTGTGCAGGGGCAACGAAGCCCACCACAATGGCTCTTTTTTTATTGCAGATGAATTCACTGAGATAATAAAGCTGAATCCCTGGTCACTTTCTTGGTAAATTTGAAAAGGAAGAGATGTTCCAGCAGCTGTCTGAGGACTGGGATCTATATGTCTCCATAGCAGATAGAGCATTTCCTGTCTCTTCCAGGGCAGTTCTGGCACTGTGTGAGGGAGGTGGAACAGCAGAAGGGTTGAGGGTAGGCAGCTGATGCCAAAGCATTGAATCCAGAGTCCAGGCTATGCAGGTTCCTCCAAGTCTCCTGCAGTCTCCTGCAAGTAGCAGCCAGCTGGGCAGCAGCTCTGCAGGGAGGACAGTAGGGAACGGAGCATGGCCAGGTTGGAGGGTGTCCGAGCTTTACTTGCTGCTGGAATCTGTATTTCAGTGAATAGGTCAGCATGCTGATTCTCCCCAAGGCTATCTTACACACAGCTTCTCGCTCAGAGCTGGTGAAAGGCAACAGTATCTGGACAGAAAGAAAGTGAAGGCAAGCCCCGGGGCAGACATCCGCTCCAGCAGCAGCAGCGTTGCTCCAGTCCTGGGCTGGACTTCCCTCAAGGAAGTCTCTCAAGGTTTCCTCTGATCTCAAACAAACTCTCTAGTGGGGTGCCTGCCCCTGGGGTGCCTCACAGGTCTGGGACAAGGACCCAGGCCAATCCTGTGGGAAGGGAGGTGCCACTCTCTGAAACCACTATGCTCCAGAGTGTCGCGTCTTACTGCCTCACAACCTGAGTTATTTGTGGTGGCGAATCACAGAGACATGACTCTGTGGTGATGACCAGGTTCAAGGCTTAATTCTGTCTGAGTTTATTCATAGCTGTCTTTTATAGACAATTTGAACCCCGCGCTCAATCTCAGCATTGGCTGGTTTAAACAAAGCTTACACATTCATTGGCTCTGACCATACATGGGCTCAGCTGCCTGGTTGGTTGCTGTAGTTGTCAATTATCCCTTTGTTCTCTCCTGGGGGAGAGGGGCAGTAACTTTCCACTCCTGGAAGCTTCGGGCAGCTTCCAGAGTGTTCCTGGCTCCCATAACTCCCCCTTTTCAGTTAACTACAGTGAAGGCAGTGCCCATTTTCTTCTGCTGGGCCCTTGTAGAAGAAAATAAACACTACACAACAAATAGTTCATTGTGCCTTACTTTCATCACAATGCCAGGTATTATCAGTCTCATTATCCTTTTAAAGCAACCAGCCATCTGTCCCAATGTCCATGTTTTCACCCATTCTTCTGAGCCAAGAGCAACCTGTAGATAAAAAATCTTTTTTTCTCAAACATTATATGTGTGGGTTACATTTTACATACTGTTGTTACATAGCTTTTTCATAATGGTGATAAAGCTTTCCAGAGGCATTTTTGTTAAACAATTGTGAAGAAAGTGTTGCTGTAGTTGTCAATTATCCCCTTGTTCTCTCCTGGGGAAGAGGGGCAGTAACTTTTAACTCCTGGAAGCTTTGGGCAGCTTCCAGAGTGTTCCTGGCTCCCATACCAGAGAGCATGGTGCCAATCTCTGCTTTCCCAGGGCGGGTGACCACTCTCTGTCCAGCATGTTGTTCCTGCACAGCACTAGTCTGGGGATGACCCACAAGGAGTGGGCAACCTCTACCCTTCAGGGCAAGAAACAATCCTCGGATCCCCACTCTTTTCATGGAGAGTTGAGCAGCAGCATCTCCAGCATGATGTCCATGATAAGTAAAAAACTACTGCCCCCGCTTCTGTCAAAGTAATGTTGTTTGGAGCTTGGATTTGGGTGAATATTGGAAGGGGCATAACATGAGGTGTTCTGCTTCATTCTGAGGTGCTGGAGGGTTCCTCCCTCACTATTTGGGTTTCCCTCCACCATGCTGTGTTCCCTTATCATGAAAAGAGGGTGGTTTTGTCCAACCCTTCAATAGGAGAGATTATCTCAATCCTTAATAATTTATCTGACTGTCAGAGGCCCCAGGAAAATAAAACCCTTTGTCGCCTGACTAGTCTGCCAGTGTCCCATGTGTGTTGGACCTTCACTGCAAGATTTACCAATTAGAGGGTGTGTTTAAGTCTCCCTTTTTGGGGAGTCCTGAGCCAACAGAGAAGGGGACTCCTCAGTGGGCCTTCACAATGTATTATTTCACCTTTGATGAAACTGTTAGCACCTTTATAATGGAATCACTCTAACAGTTATGAAAAAACACCTTTTATTACAAGTTATGGCAAGTGAGGGTTTGGGATAGTCGAGGATAACTTCCGTCTATGAAAACACACTTAAACTATGCAGTGACAGTGTAAGACAAAGCATAGGCACAAACTCTAAAGCAAACAATCTATTACAAATATTACAAAGCAAAAGCAAATTCTAACCTCTAAATTACATGCACATGCATAGGTTACTGCTTACCTATACAGGCATCCCTATATGAGGTGGAGAAAAGAGAGTCAGCTCATCAGCTGCCCCAGCAGTGTGGTGGAAAATCTTCTCCCGATTTCTTCCTATTTCCACCCTCTTTATATACCATTTCTTTAGTTTTTAGGTGGAGGTTGAGTACTATAGTCAACAAACTAAATTTGGAGTAGCATGACAGGCATCTATTTCCTGATATTGTATCCTCTTCTTCTATTTTAGGAAACTGCTCCATTTTGGGATCATTCTCTCAATTTTGGCATCATTCACCTCTCCATTTTGGGGTGTCCCTCCTCCATTTTAGACACAATCATAAATCCATCCCAAATCAAGCTGGGGGAAGGAGATGCCCACAGCAGTTGAAGGGTGGGGAGTCCAAGATGCTGAATTTCTGCATGGCTCCTGTACAGGATGAAGGGGATACCAGTATGTGCATGGGGTTTGCAAGCATCTGTGTTCCCTCTGGCCCCATTGATGTCCCTCCATGAGGCAGTCCCTGAGCTACTTACGGGCATCTTGTAGCACAGTTATGTCAGTGTCCCTGGCATTGCAAGCACAAGTCTGATGGAGGCCTCAGGCTTGGGGACAGCTGGTCCAGGAACGAGTTGAAGGTTCCCAAAGTATCCCTGGCATCTTTTGTTGTCAAGGGCAGGGTCAAGCGTGCTGACAGTGGGGTGTCCCCAAGATGCTGGTGCAGGGATGAAGCTGCTGCAGCTTGGAATCAGCAGGTCGTGGAAGGTATGACACAAGCTGGGTAAAACTGGGGTCCCTTGGGACTTCTTGGTGTCAGGGTGGAGCATTACTGTGCTGGCGATAGGCAGTTATCACATGCTATTGCTGCCTTCACTGTCCACCAGGCCTTGCCAGAGCTGGGCAGGGGATGAAGTTATCGAAATCTGGGAGATAAAACCCCACTCTCCACACTGAGGGGACCCCAAAATTATGAGATGTGGGGGAAAAGATGATGAAATCTCCTAGCAACATCCAATTGAAGCTGAAAACTAGGAGGAGAATGGGAGATAGGTAGGCGCAGCCATTGACCCCTTGTTTCACTCTCCCCACTAGGGGTGTCGCCATCTCAGTGCAACAACTAAAGGATCCAATCAGCCAGAGGATACCAAAAACACCAGCATGTAGATGCTGACAGTGCCAGTGATGGAATTGCCACCAGTGGGGATGGATGGGATCCTGGAGGAGACCACCAGGAAGGATACAGTTCCAGGACACTGGTCTAGATCAAATTGCCAAAATTTGGCATAGTTTTGGCCAGGAGTGAGTTGGAAAGTGAGGGAGGATGAGGATGGGTGGCACAAAGGCAGCAGCAGCAGTGAAGCTAAAGGAGAAAGGAGAAGACAAGCAGGTGGTGAACCCCCAACACCACATCAGTGGGGATGCATAGGGCAAGGCCCAGCATTGGCAGTGGGTGCTGAGGATGGGTTTCTTCACTGGGGTCTCCCCACCACAGCCCCCCATCACTCAACTCAAGGGAAAGATGCGGCTACCGAATGTAAAGCTCTCCCTCTGTTAAAAATGATGTAACTCTTCTAATCTTCTAATGGTCCTAATTAACCTTGTGATTATTTGCTTCATCCAATCATAGGTGATGCGCTAGGCCTTAAATCACTTTTAGCTGGCATTTAGCAAAAAGTTGTCATGACCTACTTTTGTGATAACATAGCTTGGGAAAAGTACTAAAATTGTAAATTTTATTAAGCTCACTCTGATATGCTTGCAGGGTTTGCCTTTCTGTGAGAAGGTGGACGTCTGGTCTTTGGGTTGTGTGATGGCTGAGCTTCATTTGGGTTGGCTGCTCTACCTGGCAATGATGAGTATGACTGGGTACGCTACATGGAAAAATTCTGGGAGAGAAAGATGTATTGTTGAAGTTGGACATTTGAAATGCAGAATTTATTAAACTACAAGAACATTCTGCAGAAAACAGAACATAACAAAGAAGACTAACAAAGTCTTAGCATTTGTGCCAAAAAAACCCTTCTAGAGGAAAAAGATCCCAAAAAGACTAAAACCATGAAATAATAAGCAACAAGAGATTAATAACTAAGATAGGATAGAATACCAATTAATGAAAGGGAATGATGTAATTTAGAACCAAAGAACACCAATTTCTTTGTTTGTTAAAAATGTATAAACATATGAAAAAGTGACGTATTGATGTCTATGTGGGGGCCAGACTTTTTGTCAGCCACAAACACTCTCCAGTGCTGCAAATAAAGTAATGCCTTGCTTTATAAAACCAAAAAGACAGTCTAGAGGGTTCTACTATCTCAACGATTTTGGAGGCGTTTGACAACACTCTGGGGACCCACAATTCAACCAGCAGCCAGTGACAGTGGAAGTCATCCCATACTTCAGTCTGGGGGAATTGGGGCAGGGAAACTACTAAATCTGAGCTGCCCAAACTGGCATTGAGCCCCCAACTATGTGGTGAGCAATGGCCCCACTGCCAAGCATGGGGTTCTTTGGAGATCCCATGAAATCATAATGGAGTGGTGAGGCATCACTTATTCTCCCAAACCCTCTTTAACCCCCTTAATCTATCCTAATCCATCTTTTTTGGGAATGTTTGAAGCTTTTTTGCCTATTTCCCAGGTGGGAAATATTACGCAAATGTTATGTAATATTACTATTATGCAGGAAAGGTGGAAGGTGGTGGCATTGACTTGCTCAGGCCCTTGCTCTTGGCTTGGCCGGAATAAATGTTAGTGTTCAAAAAAGTCATGAGAATGGCTATGAGGTCTGGACAGTGTTTAGGGGACCAGGGAGGGGTTTTCTAGCGCTGGAAATAAGCGTGGGGGTTGCTAGGCTGTGTTTTAGGGGAACAGAGATGGATTTCAGGGGGCTGGGGATGGTTTATGTTAGAGAAGGAATTTGGTGGGGTGGGGTTGGATATTGTGGGCCTCAGATGGGTTTTGAGAGAGTAGGGAGAGGTTGGGGGGGGGCTTAGATGGGTTTTGGGGGACAAAAAACTGGATTTGGAGGAATGGTAAATGATTTGGGGGGAGCTGTGCATGAGTCATATTGGAGGATTCTGAGCCCCTAGCAAGGAGCTGACCCACCATGGTGACACTGGTAGTAGGTGCTGAGTGCTATGACATAGTGGCCATTGTTGGTAAGGGGACCTTTGGGCAGGTGACCCAGGGCCAGCGCAGGAGCACTGGGGAGATGGTGGCCATCAAGATCCTGAAGAACTCTGATCACAATGGCCACATGGTAAAGAATGAACTGAGGCTGCTACAGGCCTTGCGGGAGGGGGTCACAGAAGAGTCGCACGTAGTCCATTTCCTTGAGTCCTTCAGCGACACAGTCTGGACCCACCTGGTTTTCAAGCTGCTGCAGCAAAATCCCTTTGACTTCCAAAAGCAGAACAACTTCTCACCACTACCGGTCTGCCACATCCGTACCATCACAGCACAGGTGCTAGCAGTCCTGGTCAAGCTGAAGGAGCTCTCCATCATCCATGGTGACCTCAAGCCAGAGAACACCATGCTGGTGGACCACACACGCTATCCGTTCCGCATCAAGCTTGTTGACTTCGGCTCAGCTATCCTCCTCCCTGAGGTGTGCCATGTCCAGAAGCCCTACATCCAAACCCACTTCTACCGAGCACCTGAGATCTTGCTGGGGTTGCCTTTCTGTGAGAAGGTGGACATCTGGTCTTTGGGATGCATAATGGCTGAGCTTCACTTGAGTTGGCCGCTCTACCAGGTACGCTACATCTGTTCCACCTTAGGACTACCCCAGAGTGAGATGCTCTGCGTCACTCAGAAGACACGGTCCTTCTTCTGTCGGGTGCCATGTTCCATCAGCACCTGGCAGCTCAAACCACTGGAGAAGGTGATGGCATGGCCAATGCAGAGGAGGGAGCATGTCTTTTCCTCACTGGATCAGTTAGCGACAGTGAATGTCTGCCTGGTCTCTGATCCTGACCAGGAGGAGCTGGCTGAGCACTGTGACCTGTATGGGATGGTGGAGCTGGTCAAGAGGATGCTCACCTGGGACTCACGTGAGTGGATCATGCCCAACGCTGCCCTCCAGCATCCCTTCATCTCCATGCAGGAGGTATAGTCCCACTTTGAGGCAACCCGGTACTATCAACTCAGCCAAGAGGACCTGAGGGCATCCCATCAGGATTCCAGCATAGCTGAGATCTTTCCCAACAAGGGAAAAGTTACCTTCATCCCCACTGGCCAGAGTGACATACAGAAGGCCATTGCCCAGACAGATGGGCTCAGCCTGGCTGATCCAGTTTGGGACACCAGGGACAAGAACCGGCAGGATGTCTGCCAAGCCCCCAGCCCCTTCCACTGCAGCAGCCGGTACCACCAGTATCACCAGTATCCCAAGATGGAGCCCACTGATGGTCACTTGGCTGTGCTGGGGTCTCCTGGCAGAATGGAGCGGCACAGCCACTGCAATGGCAGTCCAGTTGGTGGTGGCAACAGGGAGGAGAATCTGCATGAAAGACATTACAGTTCATCCTGTGCCAAGGTACAAGCACAGAGAAGGGACTCCTGAGCACAGACACTCTGGGACATTGGGTAATGGGGGTCCCTTTGGCGCTTGGGATCCCTGGTGCCCGAGTTCTCCACAAAGAAGGAGGTAAGAGTCATCCCCTCCCCATACTTTCCCCTCCATGCAGAGAGCTTTGATGATGTGGCATGATTTTTAGCCTCCAGGGATGTGGAGAATGGGGTCTGGGGACCAGGCTGGGATGGCACCACAGTGCCCAGCATGGTCCTCCTGCCACAGAGCTGCTGAAATCCTCTGCACCCACCGAGATCCCATAGCAACCCTGGCACACACCCTGGCAGCCCAGAGGTTGCAAGAAACCTTATTCTTCCTCACCCTAAAGCACCCCAGCCACCAAAACCCAGCCCCTTGTTGGTGGAGACCATGGCCAGGGCTACACTAGAACATACTGTGCCAGATGCTACCAGCTCATTGATTCATGTTGATTGCCCAATAAATGGTTTTGTCAAAACCTGAATGTTTCAGCTGATTCTTTGCTGAGGAGGTTTGTCACCACTGAGGCTCAAGGAGTATCCCAGATTCTTGCCCAGGGCTGGCACAGCACTCGGCAAAGGCCTGACACTCTCCGCCACTGCAGCATGGAGTACCCTGCAAGCTCAACAACAACACAAATTCCAGAAAACTTTTTTTTTCCATTTTTTTCTCACAAATTGGAGGTAGGATAGCTGGATGCAGCACAGCCAGACCCCATGATTCTGCGGTGATCCATTCCTCAGTCCCAGAGCCACAGGAGGCTTTCTCAGAGCTCAGTCCCAAACAGAACTGCAGAGGCTTTCCAAGTGCTCAACATCACCCAATCACCCACTCATGAACCACCTGTGGCTGCTTCCAGATGGTGCTGGTGCCCACAGCAGGTTCAGCATCAGCTTCACCATTAGCACTGAGCCTGTTGGCCAGTCATTGCCAGACCAATTGGATGTCCCTGCAAGCAAATTTGTGGGGAAGGATGAAACACTCTAAGAACTGTTCCCATGCCACTGTGAGCAGCAGTGGTGACCCAAACACTGATCCCCACCAAAATTCAGAGAGGAGGAACACAGGGATTCAGGTCACTCTCCCTCAATATCCCCACAGAGCACCCCTAAATATAGCAGAGAATTCCCCTCAGCACCCATGGAACCCCCAAAATGAGGGTAGGAACCCACCCCCAGCACCTCTGGGATCCCCAAATGAGGTCTGGAACCCTCCTAAGCTGGGTTCTGAGCCCCCACCCACCCCTTTACCCTAGCCCCTGCCTTCCTCAGCTCTCCATCACAGTTGTACTGATTGCAGCATGGGCAGTAACATCCCACCTCCACCAGCTCCTTGGCTTCCTTTTCAGCCAAGTGCATGTGGGTGCAGTTGGAGCTCAGTCCTGGGAGAGTCTTGCAGAATTTTAGGGAAGGCAATTTTGGGGATTCATTTCCTCCAAGTCTCCCCACTCACTGTCATGCATGTAGGACTTGTCTTGCTCCTCCAGGCATCCACAATCCACTCCATTCCCAACCCATAGGATAGGGGAGGTGGGGGTTACCAGCTGTTCCTCTCTGTCCTCCCACAGGGTGTCAGCTTGCTCTTGTTCTTGCAGTGGGGGCAGCCATTGTCCAGCTCATCCCCATTGGGGTCATGGGGGAAATTGGGTGGAGTGGGCTTTTGGGGGGAATGAGGGCCAGGGATATGTGTTTGTGGACAAACACACCCCTTCCCTCCATTGGGGTTCAGAGGGGCAGATGGACACACACACCCTCCCACACCCCAACACTGGATGGATGGNGCAGCCTGGGTAGATAGATGGATGGACAAATGGATGGCAGAGATGGCGAGACCCAGGAATGGACAGACAGACAGATGGATGGGGGTAAGACAGATAGGAGAGAGGAAAAATGGACAGACCCAGTGGCCTGCATGGATGGACTGGATGGCTGGACAGATAGACAGCAGGGATTGCCAGGCCAGAGGGAAGGATGGAGGTAGGACAGACAGAAGAGTAGACAGCTGATCTGAGAGTTACCTGGATGGATGGATGGATGGATGGATGGATGGGTAACTGAGGACAGAGGGACAGATGAATGGATGGATGGACAGATGGCTGAGTCCCAATGGACATCTGTGACAAGTGGTCTTCCTAAGAGGTCTGTACCGGTACCAGTGCTATTCAATGTTTTCATCAATGACACAGACAGTGGGACTGACTGCACTGTCAGCATGTTGGCAGATGGCCCTGAGCTGAGTGGTGCAGGTGACACACCTGAAGGACAAGATGTTGTCCAGAGACTTGGACAAATGCAAGCAGTGAGCCCATGGGAATCTCATGAGGTTCAGCAAGGCCAAGTGCAGCTGCTGTACCTGGGTCGGGGCAACCTCCAGTATTAATCCAGGCTGGGGGATGAACAGATTGAAAGTAGCTCTGCTAACAAAGACTTGGGGTGCTGTTTGGTGAGAGGCTGAACTCTCTGGCCATGTGCACTGGCAGACCAGAAACCAGACGTGTCATGGGGTGATCCCCAGTAGCATGGGCAGCAGGTGATGGGAGTGGGTTCTACCTCTCTGCTTCACTCAAGTGAGATCCCACCTGCAATGCTGCCTCCAGCTCTGGGGTCTCCAGCACAGGAAGGACATGAGCCTGCTGACCAGAGGAAGACATGAAGATGCTCTAAGGGCTAGAGCACCTCTGCTCTGGGGACAGGCTGACAGCAGGGGCTCCTCAGCCTGGAGAAGGCTCTGGTGAGACTTTAGAGCCCCTTCCGGTGCCTAAAGGGGCTCTGAGAGAGCTGGAGAGGGACTTTGGACAACAGCCTGGAGTGATAAGGCAAGGGCTTCGCACTGGCAGAGGGCAGGGTAAGATGGAATACTGGGAAGAAATTTTTTCCTGTGAGGGTGGCAAAGCCCTGGCACAGGTTACCCAGATAAATTGTGGAGCTGAGAAAGTCCCACTTTTACCTGAGAACATCCAAGACTAGCCTTGGGGTTTGTTGCCAACTTGCTTCGTGTCAGCCTGGGACAGCTGCCTTCCAATCAGCTCTCCCAGCAGGACATTGCCCAGGAGTTACTGTGAGTTTTGCTCTTCTTGAGCAACCACGTTCCACACATGCAGCCCCGGACACCTCTGGACAGCCCCGGACAACTCCGGAGAGGGGCGGTCAGCCCGCACGACCCCACCCAGACACGTCCCGGCTCCCGCCGCTGGTTCCGCTTCCGCCGCCACTCCCCTCCGCTGGCGGCGGGCGCGATGTCGGCGCTGGCGGCGAACCCGAACAACCCCGTGGTTTTCTTCGATGTCTCCATCGGCGGGCAGGTGGGGGGCCGCGGGACGGGGAGGAACTGCCGGGGCGAAGGCGAGAAAATAGGGGAGCACAGGGAATCCGCCGGGGGCTCCGTGGCGGCTACAGCTGAAGGGCCGGGAGGGATATCGGCGCTGTGCGGTCACAGGGCCCCTCGGGAAAGACTCGTAGGGAAGAGGAGCAGGGCTGCGTCAAGAGAGGCCTGCAGGGATGGGGATGCATCAGGAAACCGCGTTTGTGGGAGTGCTCAGGGTCGGGAGGCAGGTGTGTGAGGCGGGACCTGGAAGGTTCACCTGGGCCCCATCTCCCCAGGAGGTCGGCCGCATGAAGATCGAGCTGTTTGCTGACGTTGTACCCAAAACAGCAGAAAATTTCAGGTAAGGAGCAGATACAGTTCCTGCAGCTCAGCCTGGACCAGGGCTGCAAGGGTTTTTTGGTGCAAGAATGTTTCTTTGATGGCATAGTGGCTACCTGCCCCCCTCCCCAGACTGCTGCATCTGCTTTGTGTCCCTGTTGTTAGAGATGCTGTATGGCATCCTAGTCCTTCGGGGGAGCGCATCTGGCTGGAAGGGGAAGGACTCCAGTCCCCCTCTGCTTCCCCTGAGGAGCCTCTGATCTGCTTAATGCATTTAGGACAAGGCAGTGCCTTGTGCCATCGTGGAGATCTCTTGGTCACGCAGTTCTCGTGCCGTCAACTAAGGGATGCAGCATTTGGAATCCCACTTCCATCAGAAAAATGGATATACCCTGTTTTTTGTCAAACATAGTGCCTGCCCCACATTCACCATTCATTACAACCCTGGTGTTACATCTCTGATGTCCTCATCACAGAGGGCACAAAAAATGTTTTGGAATGGCAATGGGGATAAGGAGACAATGCAGTAAGGGAAGTCCTATGTACCAGTCGGTGCAGCCCTCAGTACCCTCAGAATTCACATGTGCCTCACACCCCACCGTCTTTTTTGTTTTACAGGCAGTTTTGTACAGGTGAATTCAGGTAAGTGGGTTATGGTGTCCTTTTAAGAGTCCCATTGAAGAAACAGGTCTGGGCGAGGTAGAAGAAGGGCTTGCCTGGAAGTTTTTTTGTGTTATACAAAATTGAAGAGTTACAGAAATCTGCTCTGAGGAAATTGTGAGGAGCTTGGTGAGTCACGGAGATAAGTTTTCCCTTTTGGATGTGACTTGCTTTGTGCCCAAGTGGCTATAAAAAGCCTTGTCTGCAAAACCCACCTGCTCATACTCCACATTGCAGTGGGATCCCGTGAAGATGATGGTGTGGGTGTTGCAGGGAACCAAGTAATTTCACATGCAGAGCCCATTGAGGCTTCCTTTTGCCTCTGACAGCAGCATCTGAGAGGCTGCAGTGCTGGTTGTATTTCAAGGTGGCTGCTAATGTATAGGCCAACCCTTTGGGACTCTGAATTCCTGGGAGGGTTTTGTGTTGGGGTATCCAGTAAGTTGCAAGGATTTTCTTTTTTATTTCCTTACAGGAAAGATGGTGTTCCTATAGGTTATAAAGGAAGCACTTTCCACAGGTAATTCATCTACTAAATAGGCACTAAATAGCAGCCTCAGCCAGATGGGGTTTTGGGACCTGCCTCAAGGCATTAGTGGTGTTGGAGGCATTTGTGGGTCGTGGCTAATGTTATCGTACTGTGGCTTTGGGGGATCTGGGTGTGTATGTTGGGGTCACTGGGAAAAATCTCCTGTTCCTGATGTGCAACATTGGAGATCATTGGCATCTGTCACCTAATCACTATCCCTGGTTGAACAGCAGTGGGTTCCAAATGACCTGATAGCAACCACTAATTTGTTGTAGATTTTAGGCTACAGCATTCACAGTCTCTGTTAACTTGTGTTGTGCAGTGAGGCAGAACTCCTTTTTACCTTACACTGAGCTTCCTGAGGCCTTTGTCCACTGAGAACTAAGTGTTGTTTTACTTCTTTAGGGTAATAAAGGATTTCATGATCCAAGGAGGTGACTTCGTGAATGTAGGTACCCCCGTATTCCTTTTGTCCTTTTCCTATATTGCACAACATGCATCTGTTTCCAAGAGTCTGTGCTGATTTGTGGGATCTCTTTCTTTTTTGAGGTGCGCAGTAGTAAGTGGAGGTGTCCTCACAGCATTGCTGCAATCTTACTGCAAGAGACAATAATATACTTGAAAACAAATCTAGAGCCATGGGTGAACATACTTTCTTCTTCTCAAAATATTTTCTCTCTACAATAGCCTGGCAATACTGCTGGAGGCTTTTAAAGCTTGCAAAGATTTTTTTTTACTGTTTTCCTTCCCTCTTCTGTTGTCTTCTCCCAAACAAGAAATGCTTGGATTTCTACTACCTTTGTAGAGGGATAGTAAGTACAAAACCAAGTGTTTAGTGCAAGAGGTCATTTAAATCAAAAATAACTTTTTGTTACTGAATTGTCTCAAAATAGAAAAGACTTAGTGGCAGCAGTGGTGGTTGTGCTTTGGCTCAGGGATAAGCAGAGTATATGGGGAAGGCTGAAGAGACATGAGGTCTCTTCACTGTCCTGGGACCCAGTAAAATTACTTCAATTCTGGAAGTGTTTCAAAATATGAGAGGATTGATAAGGATTTTAGTATAAAACTTGGTTGTATGAAGTCACTGAGGGAACTGGCTGCACAGTGGGTGGCTCAGCCATGCCAGACTCTGAGGTAGTTGCTAATTGTGACACTACTTAGGTAGGAGATTTATTACTTTCACTGCAGTTTAACAAACTACAGATTGCTCCAGTATTTGGAATTCATTCAGAGTCATTTGGGGATCAAGCACAGACTCACTGACCCTTGAGACATGGTGTAAGTTCCTGTGTCAGAGCCAACAGTTTAAGTAAGCCAGAGAGAACAGGAGGAAAAGAAGCTATAGTTAGGAAGCAGAGCAAATGATGTGGTGCTTCACATGATATATTGTTGGCATCTTATTGTTATCTATTAAGTTTGGCCTAATAAAGGTCATGTATGTTAAGCAGAAAGGCAAGGAAGGGAGACAGGTTGCAGCAAGGCAGAATAAATGGGTCTGAGGTGACACAGAAAGAGAAAACACAGAAATGGAATTTATTCCCAGAATAGTAAATTTAAGTCATTGTGCCAGGGGTACTATTTGAATTGCTTCTGTAGCTTTCCCTGGAGGATTCCTCAGTGCAGCATTTTAAGACCATTCTGTTGAAGGGTCCCTGCTCAGTCCTTTTGGCATCATACAGGAGCGTCTCTGCAAGGCTGGACCCAAGGGTAGCTTTCCCCAGTCCCTCAAGTCAATGTGTCCGACACGAGCCATGTGTCAGGCTTCTGCAGATTTCTGAACCTGTGGGCTGTCAGAGCCTGCAACCTGCATCTCTCTCAGCCTGTGCTGCTTTCTTTTATAAGCATCTTAAGATCCGAGTGCTCGGGCTTGTAGTTAATACAGCATACCCCTTGAGGCATCATTTGGACTTGGTGGAAAGTACAGCAAAGACTAGAAAATCTTTGTTTTAGAAACTATCCTTGCAGAACAGAGCGATTGCTTCCCTGTTTCCTGTAAAGTCACAGAAAGTAAGGTGAAATTCATAAACTTGTTGAGCTAACTTTCTCCATGCAACCACTTCCCTTGTTGTGCCGTCCCTTCCCTTTTCCCTGCCAAGTCCAGGTGGGTCTGTAGCAAGCAATCTGTAGCCTCCATCTCACTCTGGGAGGCTTGGACTTAATGTCGGGTTTCTGCCAACGTATGGATGGCAAGCAATGAACTGTGTAACAGTTGCTGTCCCTCTTCAGTAATCAAACACTGAGTGTGTTCTTCAGTGGCGTATATAAATGGCAGTACACCATCCATTTTGGGCTGAGTTTAACCACTTCCTCTTGCTTGGGGATTTTAAATTTTATTTTTAAATTGAATTGTTCTGCAGCAATTGCTACAGAAGAAATGCTGTGGTTGACTGGGCATTTCTCTCATGCAGGGAGATGGCACTGGAGTAGCCAGTATATACAGAGGTCCTTTTGCAGATGAAAACTTCAAGCTGAAACACTCTGCTCCTGGCCTGCTCTCTATGGTGAGTGTGCAGTAATGATATTACAGACTAAAAAGCTTTTGGTAATTTATCTATGCTCTTTTCCTAAGTGTATACATTATTTGATGGACCACCTTTGTGTACAAGGTCTGGAAGACATACTTTGTTACTACTAGTCAGAAGGCTACTCATCTTGATAGTCCCAATCCTGCATCATCCTTTCTTTGTTGCCTTTTGGAGCTCTGGGCCAGGCACGGCTTCATCAGCTTTCAGAAGAGCTTGATTCTTACAGTTTTCATGCAGTGGGGAGTGGTGCCATTCTCTTCTTCCCTGATACTGTTCCCAAACACTGACCTCAGCAAGAATGGAACAGAGATATTTAGGAATCCCAAAGCCACAGCAGTGTTACCATGGTATCTTTCATAACAGCCCTTCCTGTTCAACATAGTAGAAGAAACTGCAACCATTGCATGTTGTCTGGTAGGAACAATACCCTGATTTTTGGAATAGAAAGCAAATGGAGCCAATGCTTCAGTGTTCCTATCCACAACTGCTTCTTCTGCAGCTCTTTTAGCTGCTGTGCCCTTAAAACCACTTGCTTAGGGCATTAATCATAGCTATTCATCCAATTCAAACGTGGCCCAAAAAGAGGTGTCACGGCACAGCTAAGCAGCCCAGTGTACTTTGGTATGGAAGAGGGGATCCACTCCAGTATTGCCACCTTTAAAGTGGCATGGTGCTGCTGGGTCAAACCATGGATACCAGGAATGATGGATCCCAGCTGGATCCTTCCGAAGCTGCCAAAGGGTTCCTATCCTGGGCACTCCTGCAGCTGCAAAACTTGCCCAGTTCGCTTGTCAGCACAGAAAGCTCCTGGTTGTCAATATTGCAAATGGATTTCAATGTTGTAGAGATGTTTTCTTTCTTAACAGAATGCAAGTGCTCTGGGTGTTGCACTCAGATGTGAATTAAATTTCACATTTGCATCCCACTGTTCCTGTGAGCCCTGTGCCAGTATGATCATTACCTTTCTCATCCTGATCATGAGAACAGACACCTTTTTATTTTTATTCTGAGGAAACCTCCCTAACAGCAGAAATCAGCTGCTATTTTTGGTTTTGTTTTTTTCATTGGTTCCTGGCTTTCAGTTTTCCTCAGGACAATAATGCGGCCAATAAGAATTCCTTACCAAAAAGCTCAGCCTTTTTTCATGGGTATGCTCAAGAGTCTGGACTTCAGCACAGTCTCGTGTTGAATGTGCCTTTGTAGAAATACAATAAAAAGTTGGTGACGTGGCTGTTGTCCATGCTGGTGTGACCAGATGTGTATATTGCTTCCTTTGGTTTGTGTAGCAATAAGCTGGTCTAAAGCAACAGCTCTTTCTTATGTGAGATGTGTCTGCCTTCAGTTTTGTCCATTGCACACTTGTCATATTTTGCCATTCTCAACTCCCAGGCAAACAGTGGCCCAAGCACCAATGGCTGCCAGTTCTTCATCACATGCTCCAAGTGTGACTGGTTGGATGGGAAACATGTTGTGTTTGGTGAGTAGCTGCAGTAGAGTCCTGGAGTGCCAGATCACAGACATCCCTACGGGGCAGGTGAGACTCATCCTGAGCTGGAAGGAACCCACAAGGATCATTGTGTTCAACTCCTGGCCCTACACAGGACACGCAAACAATCCCAGAATGTGCCCGAGAGTGTTGTCCAAACACTCCTAGAGCTCCTTGGGGCCATGACCACTGCCCTGAGGAGCCTGTTCAGTCCCCAACCATCCTCTGAGCATGGACTGCTCGTTCTTCTCTTCTTGCTTGTGTTAACGGAGGAATCTGTGCATCCTGATACTGTGATGGATCAGTGTTGAAATTTACAATTTTTTCCCAGGTTACTCTTAATCCAGATCAGTTCTGTGATCAGTGTATTGTGTTTCAACACAAATCCTTGTGCCAGTGTAGAAGGCACAGATCAGTGAAGAGATCTCTTTCTTTTCCGCTGTCAGAGAGGACTGAGCTTTCAGCAGAGCTTTTGGAGAGTAATTCTGTGAAACTGCATCTGCTACCTTGCATTTACTGCTGCTTGATCTGTAGGAAGTACAGGCCATCCTTAAGCTGATGTCCTACTTACTGCTCCCCCTAATACTGATTCTGTTCATTGCCAGTTTTGCATCATTACAAGGGTTGTGTTGATAGAGAGGTTGTTCGTGCTCGATGGCAGCACAGCTGGTGGCAGTAGATCTCAAAACCCAGATTTCTACATGCCTGTGATGGGAAAAGGCACTTGATCTGTGCAGAATGTGGAAAATGTTTGAAGGGGCATTGTCTCCTGTATCAGCTTAGAGGTCAGTAACAAACCTGAAAGTGCCCAATAGCTACACACGGCACAAAGCTTCTCAGGAGGGACAAAAATGTGTGTACCTGTGATGAGTGGGGGAAGCAAAGGTAAAAAAGGTCCATATTGAAGCGGATCAATTTTCTCATTCCAGGTAAAATTGTCGACGGGCTGTTGGTCATGAGAAAAATTGAAGTAAGTGAATTTGCCTATTTTTCCACAAATGTCTGCATTGGAAAGTCATGTACAGGATTAGCAAGACTTGTCCTATTCTCTCCTGCTGTTCGTTTACAGGACATTAGGGAATACCAGTGTTGGTAACTGGTGTTATCAGTCGTCATCGTTACGACATAGCGGGAAAACTGGTGAAGCACAGGCTGTGTGGGTTGGCTTTGGGAATGCTGGTCTCTCATGGCTTTGGTAGCCTTTGAGTGGGAATTCCGTTCTTGAGGCTTTATTTTCTTTGCATTTGTTCAGGAAGCTGAATTAAGAAGTTGTTGCATCAGCAGCTCAGACAAGAGTGTAAAGCACCTCACTTCTGTGCCATTGCCTGGGATTACTCAGTGGATGCAAAATCATCAGTTCTGCTGATCCGTGATCAGCATGTTTAATAAGAAAAGTTAAAATAATCTCCTGATAGGCTTCCAGGAGCTGAAGATAAATTTGGTCAGGGTGGTGATAGCTGCCAACATCATGCCTGGTGTCACAGCAGGATAATGAGTCGATTTAACAAATAGCAGCAGGTTCTTTGAGACAACCAGCACTGACTCCATGACACATATGTGTAGGATAATGTGCATAGGAGTCTCTAATCTAAAAAGTAGGGCAAGCACAGAGCTGTTGGTGTTGAGAAAAAGTTGCATGGAAGGAACAGTACAGCATGGTAATAAAGCATCTGCTGCTGTCCCTCTTGGCCAGAAGCACTTCTGGAGGGCTGTGATGAGCCTGCTTTGGGCATCACTGCAGTGGGAACAAAGTAAAGTAAATTCAAGACTTGGGGAAGAACAGCCAAGTCCACCATATCAGGAGGTTCAGAATGAGGGTTTCATTGTCACTATCTCTCTCTTTCTGTATGAATACAAGTTTGTTTTGCTTGTGGCAGCTGTTTATAGTAACTGTAAAAGATTTAAGCTAAAGCAGCCTCAGGTGACATGATGCCTGCTGTATTTCATGAGGAGGTCTCAAGTTTTTGCTCTGTTCCTTCCCTCCCATTCAGAGGACCAGCCTGTGGTCTGTGTCCCAAACCTCTGCACACAGAGAGAATTCACCAGCTGAGCCTGTTGCCAAAATACATGATGGTGCTTCTTTATTTCTCAGAATTCCCTGTTTATCGTGTTACACAGATAACTCTTAACCACTCTTTCAGTACATGTCACTGGCTGAGTTTGCTGTGCTTTTATAACTTCTAATGTTCTGTATTTGTCCCCAGAATGTGCCTACGGGTCCCAATAACAAACCCAAGCTGCCAGTTGTGATCTCTCAGTGTGGGGAAATGTGAAGTGATGGAACAGTAATGTGGTAAGTCTCAAGTCTTCACAGGTACAAGTTCCTGAACTCTGGGCTGATCTGCTTATTACTTTTGTCCTGACTTATTTTCACATTCCTTCGAACCTGCAGAGAGCTGTCTCAGGTCAGTGACACACCAGAAAATGTTCCTGTAACAGCATTTATTTTTTGCCAGCTCAAATCCCTGAACTGGCTTCCCTCTGAGCTGCACAAATACTAGAGGCAGCACAGCAGGGTCAAGATTTTGCAGCTGCAGTCAAGAGGAAGGTGGGGTTGTGGGAGCTCCTCCTTGGAAAGGTTTGGGCTGCCTTGAAGCTTCACCTTTAGAAAGTGGATGAAAGGGAACTGCAGCAGGAATCCAGCTGGCATTACCCAGGCAGTCTAGGGGTTGGGAAGCCTCACTTTGACCTGCAGCTTAGTGAAGTCTCAAACTGCTACAAAATGCAGAGCATCCATGGGTGGGGCAGGCAGGGGTCAAGAAAAGGAGAGGAGAAAGGGAGGACTTGACCCTCCTTGTTCAGGACAGCTGTAGGACCACTGCCACTGAAGGACCAAAGAATCATCTTACACAGTCTTACTTTGGAAAAAATACCAATGTCCTCATCTGAATGGAGACATTTCCACTATTTACTATTATTCAGGCTTCATTTTGGTTAAACCAGTAGGCTCAGGCCAACATACACTATCCTGTTTCTATTTGTCTGCTCATTTTGCTGTTAGAAACACAAGTCTTTAAACAAATCTGTTTAAATTTCAGTCTGTTTTGCGGTAGCCTGTCAAAAATCAGCCTCATGTTGCTGATTTTTTTCAAATTTCAGCAGGCAGGCAGATTCTGACAAAATCAAATCCCCACAATTTTTGACCTTCCTTTGAATGATTTCCAAAGGCAGGTGGAATTGCCCACAAAGATATGTCCTTCTTCCGTTATAAAGGCTTAGAGATCTGCAGCATTTCAAACTCTTGGGAGCTCCTGCTATTTGAACAAGGAATGTAATAATTTTTTCATTCCCTCGGTACGTCTGAAGGTGTTTACAGGTTTTGAAGATAGGGACAGCCTTCCTAACAGGCTGTCTTGCAAGTGAGCAGAGCTCAAAGAGCTCCCCTTTAGGGTTGTCCTCAGGCCCAAACTTGTTCATCATTTCAGTTGGGAGTACAGGATCTCTAGCCAATGTCCAGCTTGAGACTGCAAGGTTTTCATTCCTAAGAACAAGGCTGGTGCCACCTTGCTTATTTCCCAGCCACATCTTCGGAACAGCCTTGCTGTACCCTGATGTCTCAGCTGCCTGAGGACGAGAACAGCTTTTGCCTTACCTGATGTCAGACAGCCACATCAGCTGCTTGTCATGATCCTTGAAAATCAGCTAGGAGAAACAGGCACTGCAGATTTTAAGTTCAGAAGTAGATGCACTTGCCTGGCAGGTGGACCCAGGAGGACTCCCAAGTTTTCTGGATGATGAAAGCTGCTGTCTTCACCAAATGGTACTCACTTAAAATCATTGTGTAGCCCTCAGTGTCATTGCACAGCCTTGCTGTCATAGGATGGGTTTGAAATGGCTGTCTAGCATTTCTGTTCTTCTTCCTTTCAGTGTTCCTTCATCAGTGGTTAGAACTATGCTGGCTTTGCGCAATCCCAACTCCAGCCAGCTTCTCCACTGCCCACAGGCCAGATCTACGCTCTTGATGTTCTCCTGAAATTATTTAATAATGGGCATCCATATCTTTTTTTCCCCCTACATTTTGAAATGAAAATAAAGAATTTTTTAAATGTGTATGCACATCAGTTAACATGTGGAATGGATTCTTCTCCAGGTAAGAAGGGCTGTAGCCTCTTTAGCAGCATGTATTATCCCTGGCTAGTTCAGTCAGGAGCACTTGTGTGTTATTGAGGGAAAGAAGGGAAAGGAACTTGGCAGAGCTGTGTTGCACCAGCTCCTTCACTCGGCAGGTAACTAAGACTGCCTGGCTGTCAGAGAGATTCATGGCATCTTGGGAATCTCCAGAACCTTTCTGCGTGCAGCTGTACTGGGGCACAAGGAATCAGTATAGCACAGATTCCATTACAGTGAGTGAGTGCTGGGCTATGAGGAGAGTTTTGATGTAAACAAGTGTTTGTCAGCCATCCCCTGGCACATGGTGGCCCCAGGCCATTGGGCTGCTAGGTGCCATGGGTGTTAGAGTTCACCCAGGTGCTGCAAGGGTGTTAGGGGCAGAGCTGTGGGCTGGGAAACAGAGAATGGTGATGCTGTAGGAGTGAAACTGGGGCCGCTTATCCTGTGTGATGCAGAGAGCAGAGCTGAAGCTGTAGGTTGGTGGAAAAACTGCCTTTCTTCACTCAGAATGGGATTGGGAGCTTGCCTGCCTGCTGAGGGGATGAGCCAGCACCATGCCTGGTGCTTGGCTCCAGCAGGAACTTCTCATCCAGCTGTTTAAAGGTAAAGAGTTAGGAGAGAGTCTTTTCTGTCACATGCATCTGCGTCATCCCATTCTGAGAGGTCCTATCCCTCCCTGTGCAGCAGATGTGGGGTGCACTCTGGGTCTTGCCCAGGGGTGATATGCTGGAGGAAGGTCCCACAGCCTTGGCTGTGCTCTCTTCTCATGGCTCGTTGAAGTCCTGGCAGCAGGCTGTGTCTGCCAGGACTCCCATGCTTTTGCTCGTGGGATTGCAGAGCTGCCAAGGACACTCACTCCTCTCCAGCCTGAGGCATCTCATCTACCTGCAGAACGTCAAGTGCTAAAAGTAGCACAAACATGCCAGTCCTTTCCTTCTCTGCCCCACACAGGGCTGTCTTCTGTGAGAGAAGGGTTGAAGATGCCCAACAGGCTGGCTCAGGTGCTTCAGGGAGCTCTGCCTGCCAGTGCAGCCAGATATATCACCACCCTCAGCTGGTCTCACTTCCCACATTCTCCAGATTAACAGCAGCAACTCCATTACCACCTCTTTGAATGTTGTTCCAATGGCTAATTATATCCCATTGCATTTCTCTTCAACATGGAATATATAGGCCTTCAGCTTTCCAGCTTGTGTGTCTTGTTTCTTACCTGCTGGCTGAAAGTTTTCTCAAGGACCACATATTTGGGTTAAATTCTTCCATGGTGATGTCACCTTTACATTGTATGTAGCAAGTCCTGGAATCTTGTGCTGTAGAGCAAATGATGGAGCTCCTCTCAGCTCCAGCATTGTCCTCCAGCAGTGAATGCTGCAGCTGGAGATGGTATTTCTCATGGCCTCTGCATTCCTCTGAGGGTCAGAGTTGCTTCCAGGCCCTGCAGTTTTACTCCCCTAAGACATTGGGAACAATAGTTTCAGCTGTAGGTGCACGGCCCTGACATCACCACAGAGTTCCTCACGGAGTTGGATCTTGGATCCCAGCCCAGCGTATTCCCTAATTCCCGTTCTATTGTGAGATTATTTTTGGGCTGATGCGCTAAGCATCATCCAGTGTTGACATCATTCTAGCTCCTTTATCCAAGTCATCATCATGGGTGCAGGTCCTTGTGGGATTGTGTTACTGTTTTCAAACCCTTTCCTTTGTTAACAGGACTGGAGATCTGGCTGAAAAATGCCCAAGAGAGCTGGATGAGACCAATGTCCATAAATCCCCATGGTTTGTTGTGGTGGGTTGACCTTGGCCCTCACCTGGCCATGGTAGAATGTGAGGAACTGGGATAGAGAACCTGATAGTGATTTGTGTGTGATGCTGGAAATACTGATCCTGAGGATCCCTGTTGGTTACAAAGACGGTGGAGTGTCGGATCACCTCCCGGAGACCTGGGTGGTTGCTGGTGACCTTTCCCTCCTCTTACGGGGGAGGGATGACATAGCCAAGGGCAGGGCTGAGATTCTGTGGCCAACAACCATATTTTTTCAAGTGCCCAAGGAAGGTAAGGGTGTCCAAAGACGGTGGTTTAGGGCTGGACCTTCCCTCTAGGGAATTCAGCAGAGATGTGGGATATCTTCAAGCCGCTGTAAAGTGAAGACATAAGGGAAAGAAGTAAAGAGCTGGGAGGTGGTAGTTCCAGGAGGGCTTCAACAGAGTAGAGGACCCAGCAGCGATGCTTTCTCGACACTCGGGTGGAGAGAAGGGCTCGGGCTGAGGAGCTGCCCTCGCCTCTCCCGGAAAGGTGGAATGCTTAGAGAAAAGCTGATTCCCCGGGGTTCAGCTCAGTGCTGTAACTGCACGTCCGCGCACGTCTTAGCTCCCAGTTCGTCATTTCCCGCCAGTAATTAAAACACTTCCGGGCGCGTTTCCGCGCTCATTGACGGGAACGGCCGCTGCGGGCCCGCGCGAGTCCGCGCGCCGCCGCACGGGCGCGCGCACCGGCCTGGCCCTGCCCGTTGGGGGCGGGAGCGGAGGCGGTGGCCAATCAGCGCTCGGAGGCGGGGCCCGCGGGCGGCCGGTGGGACCGGCGAGCGGGGGAGC
>VXBA01000799.1:839696-861414 GCA_013399895.1 Serilophus lunatus | reverse complement strand
CCGCGCGCCGTGGGCCCCGCGTGCCGGGTGGGGGCGGGGCGGGGCAAGATGTCCGCCACGCGGGGCCTTTGTGCGCGCGCCCCGCCACGTGCCCCTGACGCGCCGATCCCTCCCCTCCCCTCTGCCCCTTCCCGCAGCAACGAAGGTTTTGGGAACAGTGAAATGGTTCAACGTGAGGAACGGTTACGGCTTCATCAACAGGTGAGCGCCCGCCCGCGGCGGGCCCCGCCACGGGAAGGGGGCGCGGCGCTGGGGGCGTGCGGCTGCCAGGCGGGTGGCGGTGCCGCCCCTCGCCCCGCTCGGCAGGAGGAGCTGGGGGGATGTGCCCTTCACCCGCCTCCGCTCGGGGCTTGCCGGGCTGGCTTTGGAGGCTTTGAACCTGGGCAAGAGCTGCGGTGTCGCAGCGAGTTTATTTCCACGTTACAATCGTTTCTTTTTTTGTGGTTTGCTTTTTTGGGTTTGCTGGTTTTTATTTGGGTTTTTTTGCTTTTAAGGCTATAAAAGCATACTCTGTCAGCACACACCATATTTGTTTGAAGTCCTGCGTGAAGTTCTGTCAGTACAAAGCAAAAACTGTTTTGAGCACTTGATAGTTCCAAGCGTGCTCTGAGAACACCTAATTAGGCGGGGAAATAAGCAAAAGGAGCACAATTCACATTGTATATTGCCACGCTGAAGTGCATGGACAGGTCGTAAGAAACTAGTGCCTAGAAGATTCTTTTTGTGTCAATAGTTGATGTGAAAGAATAACTTGAACTCATCGGGGGTTGTGTAAATACTTAAAGTAGACCTGTCAGGGTGAGGAGTCCTAGAAGGGCTCTCTGCAAACCAGAAAATGGATTCTTGGAAAATGGCTAGTTCTGGCCCCTGTCAGTTGGGGGGCTTTTCCTTGAAGTTTGCCAGAACTGTTCCCCTTATTTTCTGGTACCTGAAGCCCCAAGTCTTGGAATGTGGCTGAAGACTGGGAAATCCCCCTGTGGAGCAGTAAGTGTAGTGCTCTTATTGGGCCTTTTATTTAGATTGGGTTTAAATACTGCCTTTTTGAACTGTTTATGAGCCAGTCTGAAGTGTCTGCCAAGCTCCTGAATTGGTTTTGTGTCTGCAGCTTTGCAAACTTGCCTCCCAATCAGCACAGTTGGAGTTGTTCATGCCATGTTGCAGCTCCCAGTGTTGTGGAGTCACCAGTACCTGCCTTTGGCTCTGGGAACGCCTCCCAGGTCCCAGGAACAAACCCCACCTCGAGGGAAGGCTTTTCCTCTTCCCTCAGTAGTGGAAACGCTTGGTGATGTGAGTCAAGTGAGGAAGCAGCAGCAGCTAGTTAAGACATCCAAGTGGCTTCCCTAGTCATTATTTTGGCAGCTGTTTAATCCCTGAGGTTACCATTTGTAATGAGAAGCCCAGCGTGATCTTGTGTTATCAAAAAATGAGAGCTGCAGCCTGGGAACCCAATGGGAGGACATTTCCTCAGCTCTGGCATCTGCCTGGTGCAGGGAAGCAGTGGGAGAGCTCCTGCCCTTGCAGGGCTCTGCTTCAGCCAGGTCTGTTTGCAGATAAAATGAGCTGTGGAACTGAAATCAGCTTTGATCTAGCTGCATGCTCACTTCAGGTATTTTCTATGTGATTTTAATATCAGGAGTTCATTTCTTTTCCAAAATAGGAGTTTGATTTCTGAGTCTTTGCTGATTGATTCTCATGGTTGTCAAAATAAGAAATGGGTTGTGCAGGCTGCTCCTTGGTCCATACCAGAGCTGGAGATGCACTCTCTGTAGGACATAACAGTGAGGTCTTGTTAGTCTGTCAGCTTGTCTGATTCCCCTTTTTAAATTTATTTTTATGGATTAAAGATGTGAATGAGAGTGACTTAGTGCAAAGATCAACTAAATGGCTTGTGGGGGCCTTCACAATGGGTTTTTTTCTTGTAACCTTGCAAGTTTTCTTTGAGACAGTGATGGCTCCTGCTCTTCCACCATCCACACGACAGCCCACTTGCTGCTTCCAGATGCGCTTGCTGGAAAAGAGCATCAGAAATGGTGTGGCTGGGAAATGGCCTGATGTGGTTTTTGTCTCTGAGCTCTGTGTGACCCAGTCAGTCATCAGTCTAAAGCTCCAATGTCCTCTTAAATGGAAATTGCGTTTGCAAAAGGACTTTAAAGCCAAGCATCTGGTCTGGTTGCCAAAATCCAACTTGGGCGGAAGTGCAAGGCATCCAGACTTGTGGAGCACAGAGAACAAGCATTTCCTGAGATCATTTTTTGGCTGAGGGTAATGGAAGGTGCTCAGCATTTTTGCTGGAAACATGGTACTGGGTTCTTGTGAGGGTTTTCAGCTTTTGGACCTTGTGTTGTGAAGAAGAGTCTTAAGGCTCTGGCTTTGCAAGGGCTTCTGGGTGCTGCATTGTGGGGCCTTGAGGAGGAGATGAGCGAGGCTGTGCTCTACTGCCTTGTGGTTGCCTTTTCCCAGTAACCTTTGAGGTTTGTAGGTATCAATTCCACAAGGAAACAAAGTGACTTATTTTTACTGGTGATGTCTGACGGAATAGCCGTAGCTTGGATAAAGTTTTTGGAAAAAGTCTTAGTTCTGACTTTCTAAAGCCAATAGTGAGGAAGCACTTGGCTTTATCCTATAAAAACCCCAATAAACCAAACGTTCTGTTAGCTGTAGCTGTGAGCTCTCCAGTTCTGGGCATGTTTTCACAGAACCTTATTGATGAATTTAACCAGTCATTCTTGGAAATAAAAGCTGCTTTCCTCTCTATTCAAACTGTTCCATGCAGTAATGAAACCAACACCACATTGAGAGTGGGCTGGTGTGATGGCATGGCTGTGTGTCACGAGTGGGGGAGCTTGTGCAGCTTCAACCACTGCTGGGATTTCTCTGCTGTACCTCTTCAGAGCAGAAACTTCTGCCTGAAGCTGGTACTGGGCTGTGGTGCCTGGCCTCATGGCAGCTGGGGAAGCTCTACTGTGATCATGTTAAAGGATTGGATGGGTTTGGGTCCTTGTAGATATGGACGACCTGAGCCGTTTTCTGCTTCTGACCCAGACCTGGCTGACTCTGTTGCCTTAATGGGCAGCTGGTGGTGCTGCTCCTGAGGTAAGGGGATGTAACTGGGACTCCAGTGGCAAGGGCACAGCTGCTTCCAAAGGCTGCAGTAGTCACTCTCCTACAGCCCACTGCTGGGAAGGAGTGACTGATCCCTGTCAGGTGTTCAAAAATCTCCATCAGTGTAGTGTGAAGGATAGAGGGCTGTGCAGGAGTGAGGAGGAATGTGCCTTACTGGAGTTGGTGCTCTGCACTGTACGTAGGGTTTCTGCCAATCTCTTCATGCAGCAAAGTGGTAGGAACTACTTGAGCAGGTTGAGGAGCAAAGGTGATGCTCAAAGTCTGTTGTCATGACAGATTCACATTTTGACTCCACACCAAAAAATTCCATTTTTAATTCACTGTGCATTTCATTCATGAAGTTCAATTTCCTGTTGTCTTTCAGGAATGACACCAAGGAAGATGTGTTTGTCCATCAGGTAAGATTTCCTTGAAACTGAAACATGTCACCTGTCTGAAATTGACTGTGCCTGACCCATGTAAGTAGGATGTTTTCACTGTTAGTTGAACACAAACATCTGTTTCTCTGTTGCATTGCAAGTAAAGCCTGCTCGCACTTTGGAGTTTAGTGTGTCCACATGAGGTGCATGAGGCCAAGTGGGCTGATAGTGGACAGTGATGAGAACTGCACTGGCTGCCAGTGTGGGCTTGGGGATAACTGCTCCAAGTCCAGTTGCCTTCAAATTCATGCGGTGAATAAGTAAGATCTGCAAATAAATTAAAAGCTCGCAACAGACAGAAATTATCTGGACTGTAAGAGGAAATAAGTGCCAGTGAAACTTGTTTTCTAGGAAAACTCATGTAGAATTTATTGCTCTAGGCTTTCAGTGAGAGTCTGCAAACACTTTAACTGGGACTTCTTCAATTTAGCAGATAGATATCCTCAGATATAACATTATGCAGGTAAGCCTCTGCAAAATAGGCCAAAGTAAGACTGCACAACACACCTGTGGCTTACTTCATAGAGCAGGTTGGCCATACTTTAGTCCTTTCTCTGACTTGGAAGGCTGTGATCAGCAATGTGCTTTTTACCATTTCTGTCTTAGGATCTCTTGTCAGAAGCAGCCCACAAAGGATTCATAGTGCATCATGATTTACTTCTGGCATTTAGGAGTCCACAGATCATTCAAGACTCACATTTTGAGTTAAGGATATGCTGCTGATGTTAACATCAAGGGAGGGAGAAGTGTTTTGGTTTATCAGCTCAGTTTCTTGCTTGTTCTGTGTCTAAATGACCAGCTTATTAGAAGCATTGGTTTGTGAGATGTTACTCTGCAGTGGGTGGTGGAGAAAGGCTGAGCAAGCAGGCATATGTTCCCTGAGGGGAAACTTTCAGACCTAATTTGCAAGTAGGGTCACCTGTGAGTGACGTGGACTTAATAGTCATGATACAGGACTTGTCATGTAACTACTGTCTGTGCTTGTAAAATCACAGTTTGGTAATGATTTGTTTTTATGTAAGAGTTTTTGCAATAAAACAACAGAATAATTTCATGGGTCTAATCTGAAAGAAATCAGCTTGAGAAGTTCTAGCTGTGTCTATTTGTCCCTATCCCTTTTATCTAATTTTAGTCTCACAAAGAGCTGTTGGACTGGCTGCTGTTGTAATAAGGCTTTCCCTAAAATCACTGCTGTGTAGGCTGAGACTTTTGGACATAGATTTCCATGGATTTTGTTCCATTTAGGGGAAAAGTCTAGTCGAATTGTGTTGCTAGTGTTTTTTGGTAAAATTGTTACACTTACATTGCTGTTCAGTTAAAATGTTTGATTAGCAGAAGGTGGCTGAGCGTGGTGCATCTCCATTTTTAACTCATCTGTTGGAGATGTCACCCAGTACTACAGAGCACTAAAAATTGAGTCTGTCCTAGTGCTACTATTTGATGTGTGGCCACTGATACAGAGGATTATCTGGTGCTGCCACCTGGGAAGGGCCAACTCTTAGTGTGTCATAAACAGCTAAAGTAGATCTGGGATTAATTGGTAAATCCTGTGGTGGAAGTAATGGCATTGGAAGTCTTGGAGGAAGAAATCTCTTGATTTTTGGCTATTGCTGTGTTTATATTGTATGGGACCCAGAGGCTGCTGTGTCCTGTGGTGGTGTGGGAGATGGTAGAGGGCTGGAAATCCAAGAGTGTGATGGGAAAGGCTGTATGTGCTTCATAGGAATGTACAACTACGATGATGGTGTTGAATGCTAAACTCTGGTTAGGAATCCTATGGCCAGTGTGTGGTGTGGGAATTCTATTTGTTTTCAAACTGCTTTCTCAGCCAGCAGGCAGTGTGTTGACAGATGCTTTCAGTCAATGGTAAGGCTGATGAATATCTCAAATAGGCCAGAACCATAGTAATACAGGTACATTTTGTGGCCTCCTGGATTTTACCAGTGATTCAATTACTTCTTCAGGAGTACAGATCATTCTCCTAAGATAAGGAATTTGTATATTTAGTAATTTAAAAAAAAAGTCTTCAGATATACTCCTTTGTGTTCTCATTTTGTGCCTGCACTGTTGTATTGTTAGACTGCCATAAAGAAGAATAACCCCAGGAAGTACCTCCGCAGCGTAGGAGATGGAGAGACCGTGGAGTTTGATGTGGTTGAGGGAGAAAAGGTAAACATATCTCTCGGGTGTCAGAGCGCACACGGAAAACTTGGACTGCAGGCTTTGGTGTGGTGCCTGTGGTTTGAGTCGATGCCTGATGACATCCAAGGAGGTGAATGGTTTTCATTGCTTCACAGTGTGGATCTAAATTGTTGCTCAATGCTGGGCTGTGTTACGCTGTAGCTGGTGAGATGCTTGCTGTTCCCCTAATGCTGTCCCCATTCTTTAGGGCGCGGAGGCAGCAAACGTGACAGGACCTGGTGGAGTTCCAGTGCAGGGCAGTAAATACGCAGCAGATCGTAACCATTACAGACGATATCCACGTCGTAGGGGTCCTCCACGCAACTACCAGCAAAACTACCAGAACAGTGAGAGTGGGGAAAAGAGCGAAGGAGCAGAGAACATACCAGAAGGTCAAGCCCAGCAGCGCCGTCCCTATCGCAGGCGGCGGTACCCACCTTACTATATGCGTAGGCCCTACGGGCGTCGTCCACAATATTCCAACCCTCCTGTGCAGGGAGAGATAGTGGAGGTAATGTGGGCTCAGTTGCTTTGAAGCAGGGTGATGGGACATGGCTTTTGATTCTTCTTGTAGATACTCCAGATGGTTTTGCTAAGGTTTGGCAACAAGATGAAATGCTGTAACTGAAGGTCTTGGGGCTGAGGAGGTCTGATGTCTTGCAGGGTGCTGACAACCAGGGTGCAGGAGACGGCAGACCTGTCAGGCAGAACATGTACCGGGGTTACAGACCACGATTTCGCAGGTATGCTGGAGATGAGCTCCTGGTCTTAGGCTTGTCTTTCAGCAACAGAGCCAGGACATGGCAATGCTCAGATGCTGCATGGTTAAAGCCTAGCTTGACTTTCAGGGGTCCTCCTCGTCAAAGACAACCTAGAGAGGATGGGAATGAAGAAGATAAAGAGAACCAAGGGGACGAGACCCAAAGTCAGCAACCACCTCAACGTCGGTACCGCCGTAACTTCAACTACCGACGCAGACGCCCAGAGAACCCTAAACCACAAGATGGCAAAGAGACGAAGACAGCCGAACCACCAGCTGAGAACACGTCCGCTCCCGAGGCCGAGCAGGGCGGGGCTGAGTAAATACCGGCTTAACATCTCTACCATCATCCGGGTGTGTGCCTGGGCTCTGGGGATGCCATTTGCTGAGTTTTTTCTTTTGATGCTTTGTTTTTGATTTGTGCCTTACAAGATTTGGACTCTTCTTGCTCGTGTGTGCTGTAACTGACCTGTGAGCATGCCTGGAGAACTGAACTGTGAGGCTTTTTTGTGCCAGTGCTGATTAATTGGGAGCACTTAGTTACAAGCTTTAATTGTCATTGGTGGAGTCACTGTCTGTGACATCTTGGTCGTGTTTGGTAGATCAGGCTTACAGTAGTCTCTCTCTACTCAGAAATTCAAGCAGTGCAGCTGTAGTGACGTGGAAGTAGCCAGAAGTGTGTGCTGGGACTTACTAAGCTCCATCAGTGTCTGAGCTCAGTCCCCATGGGGGATGGATGACTTCGAGACCTCAGCATCCATTTCTACAAAGTTGATTCATAATTAGCAGAAGTGTCTCAGGAGCAGCTTTTTATCTAATCAAAGTGCTGGGAAAAACTGGGCATGTGGAAGCCATGGTTGCAGTGCTGAGGTGTGGGCTTGGGAGGGAAAGATGTGTGCAGGGCAGGGTCAAAGGCTGTGACTGATGATTGTTTGGTGCTGATTTCTGCTAATTTGGGAATATTTTCATTGCCAGGACTCTATTTGTTCTGCATTTCCTCTCACCAGTGTGGGTATCTATTGCATTCCTTTTGTGACCTGCTGCTTTTTTATTGACTGGAGGGCAGGAAAGTGAGAAGAAACACTTATGCTGTGGTGGGGGAACCAAGTGATCGCATTGATGAGATGTGGATAGGGGCTGCAGGATTTGGGCAGGGAGAGTGGCTTGGTGTCAGCAGCAGCCACAGCCTTTTCCATCTGAGGGAGCACAGGGACTTGCTCTGCATGGGCTCAAGTGCTTCATGTTCCTTGTGGAGATGGATCGCTCCATCCCTGTCCAGGCTTTGCTGCAATGATCTCTGTGCTTGGTGTGACCTCTGTTGTATCCTGGTGTTCATCTTGATTGTCAACACCTAGATGATGAATTCTTTGATCGTGGGCTTCAAAGGAACACCACGATGGCACTTTGGTTCCTCTTGCTGTCGGGGAACATTAGGGAAATTTGGTTGTGGTTTCTGTGTTCTGAGCAGTGACTGAGCTGTGTGTGTTGGCAGAGCCCAATGGGAGCAGCCCTCCCCATTGCAGGAGGGGAGAGGTGTGGGTAGAGTCTCTTTGGGCTTAAACTGACTGACTGTTCTCTCTGAAGAGAACATTCTTGGTGTTGGTGCTGTGGGGAAGGAAGTTGGGTGCTGGGGTGGGGGCAGCTGACAAGGTACAATAGCTGGGAGGGTTGTCCTGTAACAGGCAGCTTAGGGATCATTTTTGAGTTGCAGTTGAGTGTAGGCACACATGAGACTTCCGTAGCCCCCTGTCACCTGTCTGATCAGCCTTTTTTTTTTTCTTTTTCAGTTTAGTCATCAAAGACTCTTAAGACATGAAGAAGAAGAAAATGAAATTCCAGCAATAAGAAATGAACAAAAGAATTGGAACTGAAGACCTTAAGTGCTTGCTTTTTGCTGTTGACCAGATTACTAGAACTATCTGCATTATCTATGCAGCATGGGGTTTTTATTATTTTTACCTAAAGAATTCTCTTTTTGGAAATGATAAACACGTTTTTTAAAAGCCTGGTTTTTCTCAATATACCTTTAAAAGTTTGTAAATTGTTTCATATCTGGTCAAGTTGAGATTTTTAAGAACCTCATTTTTAATTTGTATGAAATATACGCCTGATTTTTTCAAGTCAAACTGCAAGCATCTGTTAATAAAGGTCTTAAAGAGTTGCCATGTGTGCTTGGGTGTTCTAAACACACTTTTTGTGAAAGGGTTTGAAGTATTCATAGAAGGTTTAGGAAAAAAATGACTGCTTTAATCCTTGGGTATACAGGTTGGTGGGGTAAAACAAACCAAAAAGTAAAAACCCAGTGAAGATGGTATTGAGTCCTACTGGGGTGGGATGGGCAGGCATGGATGGAGGGGAATGCCTAGTGTTAGTGCACTGTGTTTCCAAGAGCTTTTTTCTGGAGCAGCCCAGCTGTGTTCCTGCTGGAGTACAGCACTTGCAGAACACTGAGATGGTATGAGGGTGCTTAAAAAAGTGTGGGGGGGAAGGAAACTGAAACCATAGAATCTCAGGTTGGTTTGGGTTGAAGGGACCTTAAAGCTTATTCCGTTCCACTTCTCTGCTCTGGGCCAGGATACCACCTGCTATCCCAGGCTGCTCCAAGCCTTGTCCAGCATGGCCTTGAACACTTCAAGGGTTGAGGCAGCCACAGTTGGTCTGGGCAACCTGTGCCAGGTTCTAGATTCAGAAAGTCCCAAATATGTCATTGGGGCTGTGCTGTAGCACAGCTGCTCTTGATTTGTTGGGACACAGATGTGTCATCACAGTAGTTGCTGCAGCAGTTGCTGGTGTCTTGCTGCTGGTGTACAGGGAGAGGAAAGGGACAGAAAACCAGGGGCCTGGGTTGGCTGTATCGGTGGAGAGCCAGATGTCCCCCAGGGGTATAAGGAGCACAGAGGACTGAGCCGTGCCTCTTGCCAAAACCGGTCCTGGCTGTGCTGCTGGAGTGCCGTGGGGAGAGCCCAGTGAGTGGGAGCTGTGCCCCCTCTTCCCGGGCCCATTCAACTGTGCTCTGACAACACCCCTTAGAAATTGCCTGTATGAGACTGAGGACCTGCAGGTGGAGGTGGCTGTTCAACGGCAGCTTTTGGGAGGTTTTGACACACTAATGAGCTCTCTGCTCTTAATTGTTTTCCTGTGGCTTTGGACTTTGCTTTCTCCAAGCACTTTCAAATATTCTTGCTACTAGCTTATCCCTAGGCTGTGCCAGCCCTGAACATCCTGCCCTCTAGACACTGCTGTTTGACAGCAAACTCATTCCTGCTCCTTACTCCTGTCAGTTTTAGCTTTCAGATTTCCTCCTTTCCCAGGTCCCTGACATGTTGCTGAGGGTACTGACAGACTTGCCATGGACATGCTGTTGGCAGAAGTGTGAGGAGCTGCAATAAACAACAGCTTTGCTACCTTTCAGCTTCATGTGAGGGGGCAAATGGCTCAAGAGGACCCTCACAGCTACTCTGGGTTGGGATGCAGGCGCTTTGCAGCCTTGCTGGACTGGGCTGCAGGAGGGTGACTTCACGCTTGTCTGTTTTGGGGACTGAATGCCCCTGCAGCACCATCTGCTCAGGTCTCAACCTGCCACCTCAGAGTAACAGAGCTTCTGCTGGGGAGCCTCTGCCCTGCCTTCCTGCACTGTGAAGGTGTTTGTGTGTTGAGGTTAGGATGAAAAGTAGGAAATGAGCACAAAATCAGCATTTAGTGATTGGGAGTGGTGGAGATTGAGTTGCTGGGTTTGGATACTGGTTTGTTTTCGTAACAGTTTGAAAGTGAAGAACACTTGAAAAACAATTCCTGTTTTGCATGGACTTTAAAACCCCACTCTGCAGTTAGAGCACCTCCCTCAGGCTTCAGACTGACTCACGTCCTTGTGCCCGATGACTATGGCTACAGTGTTTCCCAATTATCCCCCATGAAGACCTAAGTATTCCAGTTTTTGAGTGCAAACCTCGTGCTGCCCTCTGCCCGAGTGCAAGGGCGGTTTCAGCAGGGCTGATGTGGGATGGACTGGTGCTACCAGCCACGTGGAGTCAGTGTTGCCCTCCCCAGAAAAGACTTCCCACTGAATTCTTGCATAGTGTTTGTTGAGTAACATCAGAGGAGCTCCTCCACCCTCAGTGTCCCTTTAGTTTTCCCAGAGGCCTTATTTTCATGAAACCTGGCTAGAAGTACAGAAAAAGCCCTTTCCTGGGTGTCTGCTGCAACACCCTCGCTTTTAGCAGCCACTGATGCTGCAGCTGGTTGCAATCAGAGCCTGGAAGCAGCTGCAGAAATGTCCCAGTACAGGTGCTGATGTTTTAATGGGATTAGTCTGGCAGGGAGAGTATCCTGGGAACAGGTGCAGGAGGGTGCTGCTGGCTGTCATACACGGGAGTCCATGGCATACATCCTGCTGGTAGCCGTTTGCCCCCAGGACTGAGGATGCATCTGGGGCTGCCAAGGGCTGCTGGAGGCTGCCAAGAAAGAGTTGGGGTTGTGTCATGGCCCACAGTCACAAGGGGAGCTGTCACAGTGTGGAGACATGGCTGGAGAAGTGAACCTGGACAGCCAGTGGGGTCAATGCCCACCCTGTGAGACCAGGCTTAAGGACTGGAGATGACGTCTAGGGAGACATCACCTGTCCAATGTCCCTGATGGTGGAGCCAATTTCCACCAGCACATCCCCGTGGCCACTGGCTTGGGCTTTGGCTAGTCACAGGGATTCAGCTCCAGCATGGCCACTACTTTGGGTAAACCTCAGCACATCTTCACGAGAGCCTGGAGGTCCCACAGATGTGGATGGATGCCTGCACATCCTCCATGCCTTTATGGGGCCCTCACTCAGTCCCATCCTGCCTGGTGTAGCCTTCCCTGCAAAGGGCCACAGGCTGGGTGCAAAGGGGTTCCCCTTGGTTGGGCTGGATCCTCTGAGAGGCACCTGCACTCCCTGAGCTGGTCCCTGCAGAGCAAAAAGCTACTTGAGATGGGATGAGGTGGGACAGGGCAGACTGACCTGTGCAAGCATAGAGGCAGCAGGTCAGCAGGACAGATGCCACAAAGCAGCCAGTGGAACCAGCCATGCCCAGCCAGCATGACCACCCAAAGTCGTAGTGGACTCCCAGGAATATATTGTGTGACACCAGCATGGCTCTCTCCACGTAGACGTCCACTGCATACCACACAGAGCCCACAAGCCCAAGGATGCCTAGGAGGAATGGATCTGGTTAAAAGGATCCTCACAGCCCTACCATGCTCCCCAAGGCCCCACTGAGGGGGTGCTCTAGCTCCCAGCATGCCATCCAGCTCCCTGTGGGACACAAGGGTCTGTCTGTCCCCAAGTACTCCCAGCCACGCACTCCCAGCACCAAGTATGACTCCGGCCCCGTAGCACATCTTCAGTTTGACACAAGGATCTTCCTTGAGAAACTTGATGCAGTTGAGCCCAAGGACCAGTGTAGCCAAAGCCAGGCCAGCCAGGAGGTCTGCTGTGATCATCAGGGTCCGCGTCACCACTATCTTCACTGGGCAGGGAAGGAAAAAACAACCAGAAAGGGGAATGAAGAATGGTCATAGGAACAGGTCTCTCTACACCAGATTGCTGCCTGTGTCCCTCCTAGTCACCCAGCTCACCCAGGCCATCACACTGGGATCCACCAACTCCATCACTGCCATGGGCCAAGGGAAGGTGCTCAACAGGCTCACCAGAAACTTAATAATGGCTTACTAAATCCGTTATTAGACCAGCTCAAGAAACCAAATAGCTTAAGGTGCATTCATCAGCACCCAGGATGTGATCGCCTGCTGAAGACCTTCTTGGGCAGAAGATGCTGCTGTCCAGACTGTTCCTCCAAATTGTGTAGCTGGTGTTTTGAACAGCAACTGTCAGTGTACCAGTGAAGAACAAGCTGGCATGGGTCACATCATCTGCTGTGGTGGGACTGCACCCTGAAAAGCTCTCTGCTCCCCAGAGCAGGCTGGCAGCCCCCCTTAGTCCATACTGACTTCTTGTTTCCTTCTCCACTGCCTGAATCTGTGTTGTCCCATGTCATGACCCAACACAAGGGTTCTTTGCGCAGGGCTTGATGTGCATTGTGCAGGCCAGGAGAATTGTCCCTACTCCCATGTGACTGTCCCTGAGCTATTGACACAAGTTCTTGGCCACTGAGAATGGTCCTTGCTCTGCCCTGCAGCATGGTGGTTGCAAATCCCACTGTGCCATAGGAGCAGGAGCTGTGTCCGGGCTTCCAAAACACCTTTGTTGTCAAGTGGCACAGTTTCATGGCCTCTCTTCTGCCTGGTGACCCCATGGCACATCTGGCCGACACCTAAGTTGCTGTCTGTGCAGGCTCCTGGGGCAGGAGACCAAGGAGACCCTGGGCTGCCACTGCTGACTGATGAAGGGTAACCTAGTACAACGAGGATCACTTTAACTCTTCTTTTTCAAGAAGACTCTGAGCTGTGAACTTAGCAAATGCCTCCAGGCCAGGCCAGCTTACCTGGGTGGTCAGCTAAAATGGAGTCATACTGGTCACAGGTCCTGACCCCATCCTGCATGTTGGTGACACACTCCCTCCAAAGGCCCCGGCATTTATGACTTACCTGGAATCAGGACAAAAACATTCAAGCAAAAAGCACCAAAAACCCCTCCCAGCTCCCCATGGATCTCCCAGCCCAGCAGGGCAGATTTCAGGCTCCCACCACCACACCTGGACACATCATGGTGACTCCCTACTCATGCCTGCTCTCTGCCTCCTGCTCCTGCTCCAGCATCTCTCTATCTCTCTAATGCTCTAATACTTCAAATCAAGCAGAAAGCAGTGGGTTTGTCCCATCACGTCCCCTTTCCAAGCCTACAGAGACATAGTGCAACCTCATGGATGGCAAGGCAGACATCTTTATCCCAGCTGCTCACCTTGAGGATGATGGTTGCTCTGCCTACCTTGCAGGGAGTGTATCTGCTTACCTCCAAGCTGTCATCAGCATTGACCATCCAGCAGTCAGTGCATGTGGCCAGGAGTAGGAAGAGCGTTGAGAGAAGAGCAAGCCCAAATGCTGTCATCTTCAGGGCTGCACTCATGAGGTCACCTGAGAGGGCACAGAGACATCCACCACCTCTGCTCTGACCACTTCCAGGTACCTCAGTGACACCGAGGTCAGGTGTCCTCTGGATCACTAAGAGTCATCTGGGCCCTGTCTCATGGTGCTCTGTGCTGTCAAAATACTCTAATACTCTAAGCCAAGGTTGGGCCACCAGGTTTACATGTAGAGAGAGCCTTCGGGGACACAGTAATTTTGCAATGAAGACACTCTCACGTTGGTTCCCTCTCTTCAAAATAGAAGCTGCCAATCATCAGTACTTGCCCTTTGGGAATCAAGAGCTGCTGGAAACCACTGTCAAATAACTGCTGCTGCTAAAACCTGTGACCTGAGCATGTGTCTCCCGGTATCCACACATTCTCTGGATGCTAACCTCCCTGCAGCCATGTGACCTGGTGAGGACACCATCTGCCTTTTCTTGCTTTTGTTTTTTTACTCCAAGAAAAGCCATGAGGTGTTGAAACATCCATGTCAGAGCACAAGCGATTGTCCCATGGAGGTGTCCTAATCTCAAGTGCAAGCCTAAAGAAATATCTCCCATTCCAAGATGGACAAGGGCTGCTGGGACATGATGTAGGTGCCCTGAGCAACTGCCAAGGCTTTCTGAAGAGCAGAAGGGATGAAACATTCATTTTCTCTCTTAGCCACAGATGGAGAGACTCTGTAAAGAAGAAAGCTGTGCCCAAAGTAAGGAGCAAAGGACATCATCTCAGCAAAGCCTGGGAAGGAATCCCACTTTGCCATGCTTTGCAAACCAAAGTGTCAAATATTTTAGTGCCCAAAGTTGCAACCACTGCAACAGCCCTTTGGGCTGGTTCGCACAAATATATTAACAAGACCAGATGAGTCTCTGAGCTCCACAGGTTAGTTATTGTAGGGTGATAACTCTTCATCATCTCCTGGTTTGGTGCCTGCAGATAGAGGCTTCCCACTTGGGCACAGCACAGGCTCCCTGTGAGGCAGAAGTGGAAGGAAGGGACATGGTCCCCACACCCAGTGTGCCACATCTACTCCTAGATCCCCTCTTGGGATGTTGCTGGGAGCAGAAGCATCACTGCCCCATCATTTGTGATTCTGTGATTTATGAGCACTTTCATCAGCTTCACTCTGGGTGTATCTTACCACAGGCAGCCTCTTAGACCCCAATTTACAATAATTTTTTTGAATTCCCCAGGCTCCACTCTCAGCTAACTATCCATAACCTTATGTTTCCACTAGATCCTGGCTGTTTTGGAGCCTTTGAAAAAAATCTGTTCAGCCACTTGAGTTACATGAGCAAGGAAAAAAAAAAAAAAGGGAAAAGAAAGAAAATCTTTAATGCTGTGAAAAAACAGCTCTAAAGCCAACATAATAAAAGGGGCTCACGGGGGAGCATTACCTTCACCACAGGCTCATCCTTGCTGCAGTAGGACGATGACAGAATCTCTTTGTCGCTGATGATTTGGAATGGAAATATGGGTCTAAAGGCTTTTAAGCGCCAAAGGGATTCGATCTTGACCCATCTGAGGGAGCCAGGGACACACAGTGCCGACCAGAGTCTGTGCTGGGCTATTTAAGGTTTGTCTGAGGCACGTCAGCCAGGCTTTGTGCTCTGAGACATGATGGGCATCCCTGTGGTTAGAGCAGTCACAGGCTGGGAATAGACCCTCCACAAAAATGTCACATGGGGAAACCTCTAGGAGCCTGTTGGGAGCTCTCCCCAGGTGGGGCACTCTGTGTCCTGGGCAAATATCACTGTTTTTTAATTAGACCTTTTAATTACTGCCTAGGGGTGAGTGGCCTAAGACCCAGGAGTGGTGCAAGAGAGTCATAGGGATGGAAGGGGCCAAAGAAAAAATCTGGAATGACAGGATGATAATTCACTTCTTTGGCTAGTCATTAAGACCCTTCTTTTTTCCCCCTATTAAGCAGAAAACAAGTGACAGCCACTGCAGTGGTGATGGCTCAGGTGCCATGTCTGATCAGCCCTCAAGGAGGTGCCTGTGGCTCTGGGGAGCAGCACCCTAGCTGCCTGGCATTTGAAGCTGCCCTAAAAACTTCAGGTTGTTCCTCAGTCCTCTACCATTTGGACATGTTGCTCTTGCTTTCTTGCACAAGGAACCCTGTTGCATCATCCTCTGAGCATCTCTGGGCTCAGCTGAGCCCCACGGCTGCACCCTTATCTCCCAGACTTGTTTTGTAGACTGTAGTTGAGATATACGTGGGGTTTTAGAGTGGTGGGTGTTTTGTTGGGTTGGTTTTGTTGGGTTGGTGGGGATTTTTTGTTTGTTTGGATTTGGTTTTTTTAGGGGGTTTTTTGTTTCTTTGGTTTTTTTTGTTTGTTTTGGTTTTTTCCCCCTCTAGATAATCCTCTGCAGCATTTTGCTGTGGGGATTTTGGCAACGCATCAGTCTTGGCAAATTCTTGAGCTTTAGCCCTGCAGAGACCCCCAGGTGCCTGATGTGTGTGATTGCTTGGGCTTTGAGTTATCCTATTTTCCCAGAATTTTGGCACATGGCAGGTCCAATGTTTCAGCATGTAGCAGTGAACTAGTGCTGAAAAGATTCAGAAGGGTTTATGAACCTTCATTTTCCAACCTTTACAGCTCAGGAATTTATGGTCCTTGGACACCCATGACATGTGAAATTCTGGTGTGACCCCAAGTGATACAAAATTGTAGATCCATGGCCTTAACAACACTTATAAGTTTATTTGTATTTTCTGCTCATCTAAACAGTCCCTTTAAGATATATCGAACTAATCTGCCTTGTAAATACTCAACTGAAGAATTTTGGAGGGTGAAAAGATGGAGGGGAAAAGGCAGAGCTAGCAGCAGTTGAATAATTAAGCTTCTTTCTCTGATAAATGAAGGTGAAAACCAGAACTTGGGTCTCAAGGTTTGTCCCGTCCCAGGTTTGTCAAACCTGTGTGTTAAAAAAGTGGTGCAGACCCAAATCTTGATGCTTTAGCACACATTGTGCTGAAGAACCTGCTATGGCTGGAAAGGAAAAAAAGAAAGATATTTTCTTTGATGGGATTAAGAGAATGGGAGAGGACTTGGTAGATGATGTTGGGGCAGGACAATGAGCAAAAATAAAAGCACCACCAAATTCAAACAGCCATGTCCCAGAGGTGTGAGAAAAGCCCCTCTGTGTGCTTTTGGGGAGATCATTTTCCCTTTTCCCTCATTTCTGCCTGTTTAAAAATGATTATTATTTCCCAGAGGTTTCGCTGAAAGCAAGAGAAACCTCAGTATTGCTCATCCAACTGGCTTTATTGACCAAAAGATGCGTTGGAGAGAAGGAAACTGTGAGCAGGGGCAGATCCTCCTCTCTGATGTTCTTCCACCCCAAGTGTATGTCCTCAGGGAGCCCTCAGGTGACCCTTGGAGATGCCATGAGAGCCAATGAGGAAAGCAAATCCCTGGTTTTGAGGTGGGATGGAATGTATTTGTGGACCAAGTGTGGCAGGTAGGACAAGGATGCTGAGATGAGACAGCAGCCATGCAAAACCTGGGAGGGAAAGCATCATCTCTGAGGAAACACATGCACAGCACGACAGGGCAGGGGGTTGTGCTCCTGCACAGGGGAGCAAAAATCAGCTTAAATTAGTGATGTGCCAAATTAGGCACAAGTCAGCTTTGAATTCATGTAAAATGGGAGGAAAGAGGGAGAGTTCAGCTTTGAGGGTCCCTAAGAGGAAAATGCAGGTGGCATTTCAACCTTGGAAAGAGTCCTGTAGAGGGACCAAACTGGATTCCCAGGGGCTTAACTAGAAATTAAGCAATTTTTAAGGCCACATCACCCCCTTCAAGAGCAATAAGTAGCAAAAGACTTGAGGTATTTAGCCAGGAGGGCAAGAACTGTTTAGGAGGGGGGAGAGGCTCCTGCCTGGGCCATGCTGCAGAAGTGGCTCTGACCCAGCATGGGGGTCTCTGGAGGGGACAGGTCCAGATGGGGAGTGGGGGGCGGATAAAAGAGACAATTCTAGATAGATGCCCACGATTGAAAATACTTTAATACAACTGAGGCACAATTTTTAGTACAAACAGAAAAAAACCCAAAAACTTTAAAAATCCCCACCCCTCCCATTTCCAAGGCCATTCATCCCATAGAAAATTAATGGAATTTTATATTAAAATAAAACATTCTTTACACAACATGGCAATATAAAAAGGCCTTTTTAGTTGATTTTTTTTGGTGTGGTTTTAAAGCACAAGGTTCCTTTTCAATCCTCATTGCAGTGGCTTTTGGTTGATGTTTTTGGAGGGGAACCTTAAAATTTGGGTTCAGCACCTGATGGGTGAAGGCAGCCTTCAAGTACTGCTCCCCCTGAGGGGTGCAGGACACAGTTTTACAGAGTGGCTGCAATTTAAAAGAGAAAGAGGCAGGTAATGTGAAGGGGAGAGAGAGAAATCACCCCCTCTACCCAAGGCAAAAATAGCATCACTTCTACTCCAGCACAGCCTGGGACTCAGAGCAGGTCATGGGCATAACATCAAATAGAAGGAAAGGAAACAAAATAGAGGGAAAGAAAATAAAATGGAGAAAAATAGAGTAAAATAAAATACAGCAAAATAAAGCAGAGAATAGAAAGTAAAATAGAGCAAAATAAAATAAAATTGAAATGAAAGAAAATTTTAAAAATCAGCTGCTTCATCTAATTTGGGTTAAAAAAATATAATAATAAAAAAATAGGTAATCAAGTTATTTGGATTATTTCCAGTGTGTTTTCCTGCGGTTGGCTGGCACCACACATGAAGTAAGGCTGGAGGGATGGGGAATGGGGAGGTTGGGGGATTTACAGATGAAACTGGAGCTTTGGCAGTTGCAGAGCAATTAGCAGCAGTGGAGTAGAGGTACAAGGAGCTGGAGGCAATTAGCAGGTTGGGTCTGGAGCCTTCACTGCCCACTCCAGGGGGAGGAGGAATTTGGACCCAGCAGGAAGGCACCAATATTTGGGGCTCTGTCTATCTGCCACTCAAAATAGTTTAGTTGGGCACAAAAAATAAAAACAAACCCTCCTTTGTGCTCAGAACTCCTTTTCGCTGCTTTAATTTGCCCAAACCCATTTATTCTTCTGTTTAACAAGGCACAGCCTGGTCCTGGGAGGGAACAGCCCAGGGCAGTTTTTGGCTGGCAGAGCTCAGCTGGAGCAACTGGCCTCCAGGCAGGAATTAACAGTAATTAATAATACTTTTAAAAATATTGGCTTTGGCTAGCAATGAGGTGGGAGAGCACTGTGCTCTGAAAGCATCACTCTGCTATGAGTGGCCATGGGGATGCTTGAGCTCTAAGTCAGGCTGGGGCTATTAGAGGTGAAAACCTCATCTCAGGAAAACCAAGGACCAGCTTTGCTCCCCACTTGCTTCTGAAATGTGGGAGTGGGGTAGTCATGACACAGAGCACTTCTGCTGTGCAGCTCACCCCTGCAGTCTCAGCTTTGTGCCATGGCACTGGCGTCAGCCTCTCCACATCACCCCCACAGCATCCTTGTGACAGATAGACACAGCCCAGCCACACTGGGGGACTGGGGGTGCCATCCTGCCCAGGTGAGGGGACTGTGGCAATGGCGTATACGAGAGCTGTGACCCTCAAAACCTCTATTTTAGAGGCTGGTGCTGCAAATGGTGCTGAAACCTAGAAGATGAGGAGGAGAAAGTTCTTGTGGAGCATTTAGGGGCTAGGCTGGGTGGGAGCACTGGGGTCTTGCCTGTTTTGGGGAGGGGAGGGAGGCACTGGGCAATGGAAGAGGAGGGCTAGGGCTCAGACATACTCCCGGGCCATGGAGGGCTGCGACTGCCGGTGGTACTGCTGTCCTCGGCGCTCCTTGGCAGGGCAAGAGCAGCACAGGAGGGACCCTCCCAGCATGGAGAGGCTGGCGGCCCCCCAGCCCACAAAGAGAGCAGAGCCAAATTCGTACCTGTGGTGAAAGGGGTGGGGGAGCATCAGGTAGGGGGCAGAGAGGCAGAGGTACAAACTGAAATGGGCAATAGGACGCTTGAAGCCCTGATGAGGTGATCGGCAATGCCAAGGTTGATTTTGGTTCTTCTCTCTCCATCCCCATCTTTCATGTTGCCTGGATCCATCTCCTACATTTCCCTATCCTTTAACCTTCCATTGGGCTGAAAATCTACGTGTGCACCACTACCCTGTTCCAGATGGTAACAACTAAAGCTTTAGCTGGGGACATCTTCTGCAATGAGAGGTGACAGAGGGCCCACCTATGTGGCACATCAGTCCACAGCACCATGCCTTGTCAACATCAGCAAGGGAAGGTTTGATGGAAGTGCAGGGATAAAATGGGATTCAGATGAAGAGCACTCTCTCAGCCAGGCTCTTACCTGGCATTGATGGGGACAGTGCTCTCTCTGAAGAACTCATAGGTCACTTGTGTTGCATACAAGGACACGGCAGCCAGCGAGCACAGACCTGGGCACAGAACCATGGAAACATGAAGCAATTTGGGCTGGAAGGGACCTTTATAGGTCACCTACTCCAACCTCCTGCACTGAGCAGGGACACCTTTCACTAGACATCAAATACTGACCACCACTGACAGAAGCCCTCACCAAACCACTCCCCTTCCTCCAACAAACAGCATTCAAAGGGGTTTGAGGACTCCTGCACCAACAAGGGCAAAGGCTGGAGTTGCCTTACCGGACAGGATGAACAGGACACCTCCAGCAACAGCTATACGGCTCTTGGTGACAGGATCCTCCTCCCCAACTTTAGTGCATTTCATGCCCACCACGCTCACAATGATGCCGAAGAAGCCCAAGAGGAGAGAAATGATCATGAGAGCCCGGGACGTCTGGATGTGAACTGCAAGGAGAAAAGCCGTTCCCAGCAGGTGGCTTTGGCCACCCCTGGGCACTGGAAGCAAGGTCACCTCGTCCCACACTGGGGATGGACGTGTCCTTAACCCTGTCCTCACTACATGACTTCCATGTCACCTCCTCCCCACCCGGCAGGTACAGGGAGTTCAGCTCAGCTCAGGGCACCACTTCAAACGCCTTCCCTGACGTTCCTTCCTGCCGCACTCATCCTCATGACTGCCTGGGCTGGGAAACACCTTGCCCCGAGCAGCACCACAGTCCCCAAATACCACAAGGGTGATGCACAAGTCCGGCGAGGGGGGGAGGGGGGGAAGAGGGAGGGGAAAGGGAGGGTGAACGGGGAATTGGAAGGGCGGGGAAGAAAGGGGGAACGGGAAAGTGGGGGCGGAGAAGGGGGAGTGGGTTGTGATGTCTCCATGGGGTACTGTTAGTCCTCAAATGTGATGCCCACCCTGGAGCTCAAACCCACTGGGGCCAGGGGGCATCCCAGCCGCACAATGGGGTTGAAATCCACAGGGCTAAGAGAGCCTCAGCCCTTTTGTGAGGAGATTGGAGGCCGAGAAGGGCTCAGATTCACGGATGGAGCAGGGAAACTTGGGTCCACATCGAGCTCAGCTCAGTGAAGTGATGTGGGCTCAGACCCTTATAAGGGGGGTCAGACACGTTAAGAGGGGCTCAGGCCTACGATGAAGTGAGGAGAGGGGCAAGAAGAGTTTGGACATCCAGAAGAATCAGGCCTCTGGAGGGGCCAGGGGAGCTCAAAACCACGGGGGAAGGGAGCACCCAGACATGGGGAGGGCAGAGACCTGTTGGGAGGGCAGGGGTTCAAACCCATGTAAGTGGGAACAAACACAGAGAAAGGCTTAGAGCCATATGGGGCGATCAAACCCACAGCGGAGCTCAGACCTGGAGTGGGGCAAGGACAGCTCAGGACCCCAAGGGACTCAGACCAGGTCTAGAGGGTAGGGGGGACTGAACCCAAGAAAAGTACAGTTCACTGAGTGGGGCCCTACCCCCAGTACCCACCGTCGAGGGAGAGCAGCGAGTCGTGCAGGCGGCACTGGACCTGCCCGGTGCTCTGGGAGGCGCAGCTCATCCACAGCCCCTCGTGGAGCCCCACGGCCGTGATGATGGCGTCCCCGGCGTAGGAGCTCTGCCGCCACTGTGGCAGCACGACGGCCGCCAGCGCCGCCACCCACCCGCCCAGCGCCGCCAGGTACCCGCTGAGCTCCCGCGCCCCGCCGCCCATTGCCGCCACCGAGCGCCCGCAGCCCCGGGATGGAGCGGGGCTGGGAGGAGGGAAGAGGGGGGGAGGAGCAGCGCCGAAGGGAAGGAGAGATCTTG
>VXBA01000799.1:754781-823725 GCA_013399895.1 Serilophus lunatus | reverse complement strand
CCCTCCCCTCCCTGCTGTCCGCTGCTCTCCGCTGCTCTCCGCGCTCCCCGGCGGGCGGGCCGGAGCCGGGGAGCCCCGAGCTCCCCCTGGGCGCTGCTCGGCCCCGCGGGCGGGGGCGGCGCTGTCCCCGGGCCCGCGGTGCCGTGGGGTTTCCGTTCCGCTCGGGCTCTCAGGGAAATGTCGGTGCTGCGGCAGCGCGGCGCTGTCTGTGTGTTAAGGGCCCCTTTCGGTGCCCCGGGCTCGGCCGTCTGTTCCCTGGGAGCGGCAGAGCCGGCGCTGGAGGCCGCGCTGGGAGGTGCTGAGGGTCGGGGCTCTGCCCCCTCTCACAGCAGCCCTGGCAGCCGATGGGCACGAGTGCCCTGGCTGGCCGGCCCTGGCTGGCCCGTGCTCCTCTGTGTTGCTCTCCCAGGCAAGGAGGTGCCGGCCTTCTCCCTTCAAAGTGTTGAATTGCAGGGCTCCAAATATCCTTTTGTGTTGTTGTTGTGGAATGCCTTTATATTTAGCTGGCTGTACATGGGGAAGCTGCTGTTGTGCTTTGTAAACTCTTCTTTGTCGGTAATGCGGCGTTGTGGGGAAGGCAGGGTGTGTTTGAGGGGGGTTCCCAGTCACTCACTTGTGGCTCAGATCGAGGAGTTGCTGGCTGTGATGACTCGGTGTTCATTTCTGTGCCTCAGTAACAACAAGGAAAAAAATTGTTGAGTCTCGGCAAGGAATAAAAACACTTCTGTGGTGCAAGATAAAACATGTTTGCAGTTTGGTAACATATCCTAGGCAGAAATGGTAATCTCGAGATTTGCATACTTTGAACTTGGTTATTCGTGATCTGCAGCTGAAGCTCTGAATTTATTGACTGCCCTGCTTTGGGCTTGTTTGTTTGCTGGGAATTGGTGGCTGGGGGAGTTGTGGTGTTTCCACTGTTTAATAGAAAACCTCTGGAAGCCCTAGAGTGTCAAGAACCTAAAATGGAAACTGGATCTTCTACTCCAAGAACACCACCAAAGAGATGGAGCCCCTGGGGGTTCCCCTGGTGAGTAAGCAGTGGCTTTTCTTTGGCCTCCCAACGTCAGGCTGCTGTGAGGGGCAGCAGGAGGCTGAGCAGTAATCCTGGTGGGAATGTTCCCTTTGGTGAAAATGTGGCTGCAGTACTAAAATGAATGTAAAATAAATGAGCTGGAGGAGCTGGGCACTGACTGAGGGTGCAGGGCTCAGCTGAGGGGGTGATGTGTGTGCTCAGGGCAGTGCCAGCAGATCCAAGAGAGTTGTCTGTGTGCTTGTGTTTGATCCCTCTGGTGGCTTTGCCTGTCCTTGGTGTCAGCACAACTGCCCTCTGTCCTTGGGCTCCTCTGTGAACATCAGGGACATGAGGAGCTTCCAGAGCAGGAAGCAGTCAGAGGGAATCCTCACCCTTGAGGCTGTTCCTGAGTAAGGAAGGACTTTTTAATAAGATAAAGGTCCTGTCAAAGTGAAAATGGTTTTGGGTACTCCAGGCAGCAGGAAGCTCTCTGTAACCACCTGGACTTGCCCTGGCTGCCTTCACCCTTCTGGGTTAAATGTAGGTGAAAACAACATGGATTTAATCTGTAATATATGATAAATAAAAGCTTACAAGATTTTAGGCAGAGTTTTTAAAGAAATTTAAAATATCTTTGAACTCCTGCAGCCTGTCACCATTTAAGTGACTTCTCTAACTATATAGTGTTATTTACTTGTGTAATTTCACATGGTGTGAGCTAAAGCTGTTCACCAGGGGAGAAATGCAGCCTTTTCCTGGGGTTTCTCCAGAGGCTGAAGCCTGGCACCAGGTTCCCTTTCCCTGAGGGCTCCTGGCCATCCCTGGGCAGTGCCAGTGCCGGAGGGAAGGGACACCAGTGGCACCAGGGCAGGGTCCTTCAGGTTGCTTTGTTTAGTTGGCCCTGGGTGGCAGAAAAGTGGAAGCAGTGCAAGAAGCAGAGTTTGAGTGTTGTTGTTTGTATTAGTCTTTGTAACCTTCCCTTGAGGCTTGAGAGGGGCTGTGTCCTGAGGAGTTGTGGAGCCTCCATGTCCTGGTTGGGCTGTTTGCAGTAGGGCAGCTGTCCCTTGTTCTTCTTAACAAGCAGCATTTTATAAAGAGAAAACCAAGCATTTGTTTTTCAAAAGCTTTTAAAAGCTGTTTATTTTAAGCTTTTGTGCTGCTAATTCACCCTGTTCCTTCCAAGTGTGGTGATGTCATTGCTGCCAGGGGAGTTGGTTGTGCACTGTTCTCATCTCATGAGAAACTCAAACCAAATCTTTTTTACTAAAGTAGCATCAGGGGCTGCCCTGGGGCCTGTGTGTGAAGGGTTGTGCAGGGACCAGCTCACAGAGCAGCTCTGCCAGGGGCAGCTTTTCATCAGGCAGTGTCAGAGCCAACCTGCAGCAACAGGGGCTGCCATGATTGTCCTGATTTGTAACAAGCTCTTCTCACGTTGAAGGATGCTGTGCTGTGTTTCTGGTGGATGGTAAGTGTTCTGTTTGAGGGAAATCATGACAAAAATGAGCCTTCAGCTTTGGCTGCAGCTGGGGCAAAGCTGTGCCTGAGCTGTGTGTGCACCAGGGGCTCTGGGCTGGGGCCTGACAGCAGCCCTGGAATTCAGGGGCACTTCCTGGGCTTAGTGCATGGGAGCTATTGCTGAGGTCAAGGCTTGGCTGTGCTGGAGGGGGGGGGCTGCTTGGGGCCGGGGACAGGCTGTGGCTCCAGCTGCTCCTCTGCTGGAGGTGAGTGCAGGGCAGCTCTCCCTGCTGTGCTACTAGGGGTGAGTGAGCCCCCAGGATAGCTCAGTATCTTGGAGAAGTTGACTTTGCAGTGATTTTTAACAAAGCTTTATTTCTTTAACCCTCAGACAGGACTTTGGTCCCTCAGCACAGCCCATCCTCTGGGCACCTCCTGGCTCTGTGCTTGGAGCACCTGCAGCTCTTTGGGAGGGAGCAGCACCTCCTGCAGTGGTTTTCAGGCAGGGGGGTTCCCATGGTACAAAAATGTGCTTCCAAATAGAGGAACTTCTGCCAGTGTCTGTTCTGTTGAATGTGGTTGGCCATGGGAATGCAGGGAGAACCATGTGGGCTTTGGTTTGGTGCTGTGTCCAAACTGGAGTGTAGGTGCAGCTTGTGTTTTTAAATATTATCAGTATCCAGCTAAGCTAATGAAGCTAATGAGTTTTTAAAGTGGTAGTAAAATACTGAACTGTATTTTGTTACATGCTTGAGGAAAACAACTGCTTGTAGAGTATGAAAAGGGAATAGTGTAAGATTAAAATGCCTTTGACAGAAAAGGACTTACCAAAAGCTCACACACTTCCCAGCACTTTGTTTGGGGCAGGTTCTTCCAGTGCTGCTTTGGCCATAACCAGGGTGATAATGGGAAAGTTGTCAATCTTGCCTTTTTCTGTGGAGGTGGTGGTTGGACAGAGGTGTTGTTTGGAGCCCTGGAGGAGGGGGGTGGGCAGTGCCCTGGTGGAGCAGGGGTGGGCAGGGCTGGTGTGGCAGCAGAGCCTGCTGAGTCACACTCTGGCTGGCTGCTCAGCTTTCTGGTTTTGAATTTAGGACTAAAATGGGATGACATGGTTTTCCCCTTCTTTTTTGAAGTTATAGAACTTGTGTGTCATGGTGCTGCTGGTGGCTTGGGCTCAGGCTGTTAAAATTACCCTGTGCAGCCATCTTCAGTTCCTCTGTGTGTGTGTGTGTGTATGCAGGTGGTTGTGATGAGCCTTTACAAAGATGTGCAAAGTAGCTCCTAATATTACAGAGTTAGAAAAAGGAAGTTGCATGAAGTATAGAAAATATCTATTGATCTCAAACAGTGGTGTCCCTTCCAAGGGAGCAGTGATAGCTGCATTTTGAGATCTCCTGCTGTTTCCTTGGTAATTCATAGTAACTTGTCCAGATATGGCAGCTTCAAATCCACAGAGTGCTGAGATGTACAGACTCTGTTGAATGGCAGACTGAGAAATGCTCCAGACACATCCTGTACCTCCTGCAGGAATTCCCATAAGGAGGGCAAACTTTGTGGGTTTCCAGACCAGGAGCCTGTGAGCTGAATCAGGGCTGTCTTGGTGTCAGTCCAGCTCTGTTGGTGATGGGGATCCTGTGGCTCTTCTCACTGCTCCCCTGGGTTTCCCGTGCTGACACCCAGCCCCAGGCTGGGCCTGTGGGGTGAGCAGGTCAGGGGATGGAGCTCTGGGTGCTCTGCTCTTGGATTTAGATCCACACCCTGCAGATTCTGGTCCTTACTGAATTCTTGTGTTTGTCTTGACACCTTTCAGTGCACCTGGGCTTTTGTAGCTGTGTCTCATAATTTGACACACATATAAACTGAACAGCAACACTGGTTTTTGGGAATAGCTCTCCCTGCACAGTATGGGTTCTGAGATTTAAAGGATTGTATCTGACCTGTTAGTGACGGTTAACAAAACCCTAAATTGCTTAAAGCAGGATATCCCTTTCAGGATCATGAGCTGTTAGGGTACAAGATTGTTTCTCAGGTCTGTCCCTTCTGCTTTTGCATGTTTTTCCTTGGACTTCATGATTTGTGTTGCTCTAAGGGAGTGCAATTCTGGGTCTGGTTTGTAGTTCAACAGCCAGTTTAAGCCCTAAGAAACTAAAGCCCCAGTCCTTCAGCTTGACTTGGATTTGGGAACAAGTGTGTGCAGAGCTGTTGTGGCTGCAGCAGCCTGAGCTGTGGGCAGGACAGGCTGCAGGTGGTTCAGAATGTCACACATTCTGTTATGTGTCATTGGCCACGTTACTGGCACAGGAGAGGCAGATGGGGTTAGTCCTGGCATGAGATCTCCATGAAGGGGGTGGTTCCAGGAGTGCTTTGGGCTGGAGGATTTGGTTGGTGTCTGTAGGTCGGTGTCTCTTCAGTTGGCAGTTGAGCTGGGGTGGTTTGGGGTCTCTGCAGAGCTGGGGTGCTGCAGGCAGTGCCTTTGCCAGGCAGGGTGTGCAGTGCATCTGCCATGTGATGCTGGGGGTATCTGGTGAGGAAAATGGGATTGCTGGGATTGTAGCAGCTGAGTCCTTCTCCTTGCTGCCCTTGATTGGAGAGATTTGTCACTCTGAAAAGCTCAGTGTTGGTTTGTGGTAGGATAGAGGAGGTGGCAGAGGGCAAAGACCTTGAAATGGTGGGGCAGGGATGCCTTGAAATGGATGCTGTTAATCTGGGAACACGTTGTCAAGTATAAACGAAGACTTTATTTAGAGCTGTGTGGTTTTGTAAGATATGAAATGAAAGCACCATGGAAGAGAAAAAGTGGTTACCAGAGATCATGAGTAAAATCCTGTGACTGTTGTTTCTTCCGCTGTGGACTCCTGAGTGCTTTGAATTGGATGAATAACCTGCTCACTGTAAAATCACATTGTGGGGGGAAGGATTCCTAGTTTTCAGAAATGACTTTGTTTTCTTGGACTGTGAAGCAGGAGCCTGAGCAGGATCTGGAGGCTATGATGGACTAGTTGGGGTTCAGCCTGTGAGCTGGTGGTGTGTCCCAAGAGCCCATGGATGGCTCCTGGCCTGTGCTGCCTGCAGGGAGCTGGGGCTCCAGTCTGAGTCCGGCCTGAGAGAGGAAGTGGTGGAGCTGCCAGGGCTGGGCAGGAAGCGAGCACAGGATGTGCAGGCAGAGCTGACAGCACAGCTTCCTGTGCCTGGGAGGAGCACATTTTAACCTGAAAACAGACTTCTGGGGCTTAAAAATAAGAGAAATGATAACAAGCTCGAAGGCTTTTTGGTTGTGCTTCATACTGTGCTTACAGCAGGAGCCAAGGCAAGGTGATCCAGATCCTTCCCTCTGGGGGCAGTGGGGAACACTGTGTACAGACCCCCCCCGGAATATCCCCTAATTGTGCAGTCAGCAGAGCTCACAAGGGGCTGGAGCAGGTTACAGACACTTTGCAGAACCCAAGTGTTGCTGCAGTCCCACTGTGTCCCACGGGTTGGCCTATAGAGTGGGAAGGTCGGGGGGGGGGACGGGACAGTGCTCTGTGCAAGGAGTGTGGAGGATTTATTCCTTCAGCCCTGGTGATGGCCACAGCCCCTGTGACCAGAGTGCCTCCCTGTGGGGTTTGCTCTGCGCCAGGAAGGATTCCTGACCTCCCCTGTGTCCTGCTGCACACTCCAGTTCCCTGGCTGTTCACTCAGTCCTCCACTAACCCTTTCTGAGATTAATCCTGAATACAGACTAGCTGTCTTGCATAAAAGTGTATCTGAGCTTTAAAGCAAAGTTCTATAAAGTGGCCTGTGAGTTTGATGAAGTTTAGATGGTGTTTAATCCCCAGTTTCCAGGATGCCATATCCCAGTTCTCTGGGACATTGCTGGTTTCTGTGAAATGCTGCTGTTGGGATCACGTGCTGAGCCTGTTCAAATCCAACAGACACTGGAAGGATAATTAGTTAACATGTGCTTTACTGAGGCACCGAAGTTTTTGGTTACAATACAAAGAGGTTTGAGAAATTAATTTAGTGCTTTTTTTAAAATCTTTTTTTACCTTTTTTTCAATTTTTATTTACTTTTTTCCAGTAGTCTTTAGAACTTGTTGGACAGATCTAAGTCCCATTGACCTGCATTACATTTCCAGTGTGTCAGCTCCGCTCTCTGGGCTTGGCCAGAGGGCCCAAAATCCACTCACTCTGCTCACTCTGGGGGGCTTCATTTCTTTCCAGGTTGTTTCAATTCCTTCAGATATTTGAAAATACTTGGAATGCCTCTGGTCCTGTAGGTGCAGGTTTGCTTTTGTCAGGAGACTTGAGGGCAGAACAAACCCAAACCCTGGGTAACTTTGTTTCTCCCTCCCTTGGCTCTGTGCTCTGGGGATGAGTTATCCTCTGGTTCGTCTTATATTGGATTTAATTACTTCTAAACCACATGTCAATAATGGATGTATTTTTAAAACTGTTCACAGAATCACAGAATTGCTAGGTTGGAAGAGACCTCCCAAGGCCATTGTGTCCAACCCTTGCCCTAACACCTCGAGTAGACTAGACTGTTCTTATGGAAGGGTAGGTCCCAGGTGCAGCAAAGCTCCTGAGAAATGAGCTTGTTTTCAGCTCTGATCTAAGGACTTCTTAGAAGTGTAAAACATGAGGTAGCTCATCCAGCTATTCTAGAAATTTCACTAACCCAAGAAAAATAACTTAACCAACAACTCCACTTTCCCACTGCTAAGACTTTGGAGACCTAACTCTGCAAGACTCTAAATTTATGCCATCATTTTTCAGTATTTAAAGTTCCATAGCCACTTCAAAAGAAGATGAGGGATGCTCAGATTCATTTGATTGTTTAGATCTGTAATGCTGAGGTGTCTGACACCCACAGATAACTGTGTCAGAGCACTGGTACTCCCTTGCTTCATAGGGAACTTCCACTGGGACACTTCAGTGGCTTTTCTTGGTAAATGTTTTTAATTTCATCCTTTAGAAAGGAAAAACAAACCAAAAACCCAACCCTGCCACTGCCTGAGCTTTTGTGGACCTGCTGTGCCGTTCAGATTCTGCTTTGGACTCGTTTGCCTCTGTTTTGTTCCCTCTGCTGGAGAACTGACAGGACTAGCTGGGTCCCCTGGGAAGCAAAGGTGGGTTGTGCTTCCAGCTCAGAGCCTTGGCCTCACCCAGTGCTGGGGGGGTTTGAATTGTTGGTGTGCAGCCACACCAGTGTTTCACTGGGAGAGAACTGGGGGTGCAGAGGAGTGTTGTTACAGGAGATCTTGTGGTTTGCAAGTGCTGGTGTTGCCTGTGAGAGTTCACGGGCAGCCCTGGAGCTGTGGCAGGGTGGTGCAGGCTGTGCACAGGGCTCTGTCTGCCCTGGGCCCTTCCCAGGGAACAGCAGCTTCTCTCCCAGAGCTTGGCTGTGTCCAAGGACAGGGTAAAAATGCAACACATTCTGTGACCTGAGGTGTTGTCTGATACTGTGGCTTCATTCTCTTGCTTGTTTGTGCTCTCTGGAGTAATGAGTTTAAAGAGTAACACTAAACACATGCTTTTTCCTTTTACAAAGGCACATGGAAGCTTTTCTGGCCCAAGTGCATATGCAAAATTTGGATTGGTGTGATGTAGGGAGCACAGGGAGTGCCTCAGAACCAGGATTTTTCCTCTGATGTGGTGTATGGGCTCTGGACAGGGAGTCTGAAGGAGATGTGCAACCTGCAGATTAGAGGGAAACAAGGAAATGCCAATGCTTGGGGAAGAGTGTGGAAGAGGGAGATAGAGCAGGAGGGGAGCATTCCAGGGGGGAGGAGTTGTGGTCTGCCCGGGGGAGGGCAGAGTGGGAAGTGAGCTGTGGTGTTACCTCCTTCTGTGCCAGCCCTGGGGTGAGCAGGGACAGCTGAGCAAGGGCTTCCAGGGACTGGTTGGACCCTGTGACAAATTCCAGTGGAAACTGGAAAAGCATTTAAGTGGCTGGGAAACCCAGTGTGGAGATTTGTCTTGTGCTTCATTTACTAAGAGAAGAATTCTGGAGGTGGCAGCTTACCTGTGCTGAGAACAGCACAGCTGAGTGGTCTGGGCTTTTCCCAAAGCAGAAGGCAGATTTTGGAGCCTCTGGCACACCAGGCTGACGTGCCAGCCAGGCTGCTGTGGCTGGAGTGCCCTTGGATTGGTTTGCTTGGCCCAAGTTTTAATGTGTTTTACTTCTAAAATCTACTTAACAAGTGGCTTTTCCTTTTCCACCTTCCCTTTAAGCGAGAAGGCTTTCCTAGTATTGGTCTGGGCTGTTCCGTTGCCTGCTTTCCATCTGGTGCTTTTTTTTATCCTAACAGAGAACTTTCTGTGTGATCAATCAGTGCCCCCAGCGTGGCAGGACAGGACTGTGGGAGCACTTGACAGCTGAGGAAATAGTGACTTAATATAAAGAGTTGAGCTGACCTGAACACAGAAAATGTCTTTTGAAATGGGATTGCTTTGTCCTTTTGAGTAAATGTGTTGTTGTTTCAGAGCCAAATGTCAGACCTTTGTGTTCCATTACTGAGGGACCTGTTGGGGTGCCTGTGTTGTGTATCCTGCTGAATCCCTGCTGTGAAACATGTGGGTGGGTTCTGTTATTTTGATATTAACGGGGCACTCAATAGAGGACTGGTGGCAACGCCTGATGCTTAAACACATAATTCATCATCTCTGTGCTGCTGAAAGAAGGTGAGGATGGCAGTGTGAGGGCCCAATGGACTTTGTGCTGCCTGTGGCCTGTTCTGAGAAGGAATCTTTGCTGCTTGTGGGTCTGTCCAGGGCTTGTGGGACTGGTGCTGACTAGTATTCCCCTACAAGTACTGCTTTTAGGAACTTTGGGGGATGTTTGTTTTAAGGGAGCTGGATTTGTTGAAATCCTTGAGCATCCCTGCAGCATGTGAAGAAGAGCTGGGGGTAGTGTGTCAGTTTGGAGTCCACAGCAGTTTCCTTTCCTTACAGGCATGACCAGGTCATGTGCAGTATCAAATCATGTGAACACTTGGAGATGAGCTCCACTGATTAGAGCATGATGCTGGTAATGCCAAAGTCATGGGTTTGATCCCTGTCCGAGTTGGACTTGATGAGCCTTATGGGCCCCTTCCAACTGAGAGCATTCTGGGATTCTGTTGCTGGCTGTGATTAGAGCCCAAAAAACTGGAATCCCATTTTACTTCTTGCCAGTCACTGTAAAAAATCGAATTCACCAAGGAGTGCCCAAATGCAGAGTTCAGGAGGGATTGATTTGGGGTTTTTAGTGCAGTTATCCAGATCTGAGAGCCATGGCAGCATCCTTGCCTGGCTAAAGCGTTGCCACTCTTCTGAGAGGAAATTTGCTGCTTCAGACATCCCCTGGCAACTGTCAGGACTTCCCAGAGACTTTGCAACAAGTCTCTGTTGCTGATAATACAGAAATGCTGAAAGTCAGTGGAAGCTTTGCCACTGATTTGCTGAGGTCAGGATTTTACTCCTGTGTGTAAAGAAATGGCCGGAAACCTGGTGTTCTTCTACTTGAAGTAATACATGTCAGAAGGCAGTGTGTTGACACTGGAGTTGGCCAGCTGATGTCTGCAGGAGGTTTGGATGGCACATAAGGTTTGAGTTCATGTGCTAAAGTCTCTGCTGGGACCGTGTTGGAGCAGCTGGGTGTATCGGGGTGTGGTGGTGTCTGGAGAGTAATTCCCTCGGGATTGGATGCCCTGCTGAGCTCTCATTGCTGTTAGCACTTCAAAGTGGGGATAAGGCAGTGTATTAAGTAGCAACTTTAACCAAAAAATTGTAAAACCATGCTTAGTCCTCAAGAAAGGTGAGGGAAGGAGAAATTAATCATGTTTATTTCTGTCTGTACTCGTTTATTTTTATACATAAACTAGTTTCAAAGCACATGCTGCAGTGTTCCTGCTAAGCTGCTCTGCAGAGGGAGCTCTTGGGGAGGCAGGTGTATTCCTGAGCAGCACTCAAGACCAGAGCTTGCACTTCCAGCTCTCAGAGCATCTGGGGCTGAGTGTGCTCCCCTGCCTTAAAAACACAGTCTGAAAAAGCATAAGGACCGTTTTTGCCCATTTCTGGGTAACTAGGCAAAAATTCTTTCATTTATGAGCATGAGCAGCTGCCTATTGTCTGTGTGATGAAGGGAAAGGATCTACAAACTCTTTTAAGAATGTCTTGTTTTCATATCTTGGATGTCCTGCCAGGGATCTGGGTTCCAATCAAAGCTCATTGATGACATCTATGCAATGAGTATTGGAAACATCTAAATACATTTATCTCTTTCTTTTTCCTTCTAGGTTCTCTTTGGAGTTGCTGTTGTAGATCTCAGCTATGCAGACGATCAAGTGTGTGGTCGTGGGGGATGGTGCTGTGGGTAAAACCTGTCTCTTAATTTCTTACACAACAAATAAGTTCCCTTCGGAATATGTCCCAACGGTAAGTGTGGGAAGGGGTCCAGTTCTGTGGTCCTGAGGAGGCAGGGCAGCACAAGTTCCCTTCCAAACTGACCTGGTGCACATTCTTACAGCTTGCTTTCCTCTTGGAGGCTTGACACACACAGCTTGGAAAAGTGGCAGCCAGTGTGATCCCCTGCTGCTGCCTTCCACATCACCTGGTGGTGCTGGAATGCCTTGTCTGTGTCTGGCCAGGTCTTGCTGCCTGACTGCTCTGCAGAATCCGAGTTCTCTCTGTGAGTGAGTTTAGCAGTGTGAACAACTGCAGATCAGTGGTGGCCAAGCAGCAAGAAGGCCTTCTCTTCAGCTTGTGCTCTCCGTTTCTGCTACATCTTTGTTTGTAGGGAAGGGAGTGTGATGTTGCTGGAATAGCCAGCGATGACAGTTAGCATTTTCTGGGCCTCCTTTTTCCTTCCAAACATTCACAAGCTTTTTGTGCAGTCCTTGACTATTTTTAAGTAACATTTTTGAGTTTCGCAGGCTCAATTTTCTGAAATATGGAATCCTTTGACTTACCTAAAGAGCAGGTTAGATATAGTTTGGTTGCCTGTTATGTGCAATCTTTCTGTTAGAGAAGTGCTTTTCTGTTTAATCTTGCATAGATCAGTGTACTGCCACTGAGGTGGGTCAGTTTTTAGTGAGGTTGCTGCAAGAGACTTTGGCTGGATGCCCTTTTTACTGATTTTCTCTGTTATGGACCTGAAAAGGCCCTTCTACTCATGAAGAAGTTGAAGAGTTTACTGAGGTGCCCAAACAAATGTGGATCTGTAAATGCATCACAGAGGTCAAACAGCCACTGAAAAGGTCAGTAATACCTTGTGTTACAAACCAACTCAAAAGACCAGAAAACTCACCTAGAAGACCAGGTAACTCCTCTGAGATGCCACGTGGCTGTGTCTGACAGCTCTTTTGGAATAGTTCTTTACTGAAATGTCCTCTTGACATCTGGAAGAGCAAATGCTCTGACCTGCAGCACTCTGGTCCCTTGGTCTCTAGAAACAGAGGAGTCCTCACTCTGAGCTGTCCTTTGACTTCTGAAAGCAGCAGTAGTCACAGCACCTTGAATATGCTCTGTGAAATACCTTCCACCCTCCTCCAGCCTGAAGGTGTTGTTTGGAGCTGGACACTTTCTGGAGTGTTCAATAAAGCAAACCCAGTGCAGTGAGTGAAGGACTGTGCTGTGGGTGATGGGGGTGAGTGCTGAAGTCTCTTGCAGTGCTTTAAAATCCTGAATGCTAACCCAAAATAGCGTGAAAAGTGGATTTCTTCTGCTGGCTGGTATTCTGTGGATATGCCATGTGCAGTGGCCACAGTTGCTTTCTCAGTCATTGTGATCTGTGAAAAGTTGGAAAAATTACAGTAAGGCATTGAATCAGGGCATTCAGGTGGGAGGGAGGCATCTGAACTCTGAGGAATTCAGCTTTGAAATGCTGTCTCCCTGCTCTTACCTCAGTTTTTGGTGGGTTCTTTCAAGGCCCAAGTTCTTCCTATAGCCCTGTTAATACATGTGACTGCTTATTTTCCGTGTCTCTTCTCGCTTCCACAGAATGCTTTAGAGGTGGCTGCTGGCCTCTCTCTGGGTGGGGTTCACTTCACCTGTGGGAGCTGCTCAGACTGCAGTTCTGTGTGGAAGCAGAACTTCCCCATCCTCATTGGGAGATCCCAACTGGCCCCGAGTCCCCCTGCAGGGATAGGTGGTGGGGTTTGGTATTTTTACAGTGGGAAGGATCTTCTGTCAGAGGTAGTTTCTGCAATACAGTCTGATGTGATTCTGAAGATTACATGGTTATTGGAATGAAGGATGCTGACCTGCTTGAGTGGGTGGGTGTTGGAGGTGAGGGTTTGGGTAGGCCTTCATTCTCCTTTGTGTTGTAAACAAGGTACTGGGTGGAACAGTGGCTGATGCTGGCTTTGATCTGTGCAGCAGGTCTGCCCTGGAGGTCAGCAGTGTTGTGCCAGGTGCTATGCAGAGACAGCAGAACTGTATCTCTGGAGCCAGACTCTCCATTTAGATTGGGAGTGAGTTTGACACCAGCTGATTTTTGGCCAGATATTGCTTCCTTCAACGATTACGGATAAATCCCTCTTGAAAAGATAGACCCTATTACATAGAGTTCCCTAGATGTTCAGAGAGATGACTTGAGAGGATTTGGGTGCTGTGGGCTGCAGCCCTCATTGCTGTGTGCCCTTGAAGGACAGGACTGACATTACCCATTGTGTCCTTACGGGGATGTCACTGCTGTGTCACACCAAGGGTGATGGTCAGGATTGGTGTGACAGTGTGGGAAACCTCTTTGCAGTAACAGGCAAGCACTGTTGTGGGTGTTGTGCTCAGTGGTTTTTGCCATGTGTTATGCAGTGGTGTACCTTGCTTTAGTACCTCATGGAAACAGCTGGAGTATCCCAATTCCAAGTGGAACTGTTGTATCACTGGCCTTAGTGGTAAAAGCACTGCTAGCCTGAGGATTCTGTTATCTTGTGCAAGTGTCTCTATGCTCTAACAAGGGGAGTAGGATGATGGTTTGAGAAATGGATTATTCACATCCTCTTTAAATGTGTATTTCTTTTCTTGCCAGGTTTTTGATAACTATGCTGTAACAGTGATGATTGGAGGAGAGCCTTACACCTTGGGCCTCTTTGATACTGCAGGTGAGAAACCACGTGTTACTGTACCTGCCCAGGGTTTGCTGAGGTGATATTGAACATGAAAACATAAAATTGCATTTTTTTGTTGAGGTTTTTAATGGAAGGGGAAAATCTCTCTTGATTCCTGGAGAGTTGCTAAATTGAGTTTATTGGAAAAACCAAACGAAACCAAACAAACCCTCCTCTCCAGAAAAAAAACAAACTAAAACAAAGCAAAATGAGAAACTTGCCACTTCTTTTGGACATGTTTTATTTTGTGACACCAGCTGACAACTTTTAGACTTCTACTTCTTATCTAGGTGATACCTGACAGATGACAGTTCTAGTTTTAAATGAAATTAAAGGAGAAATCTGTGTTGAATAAAATGTGGATTGCATGTGTGTTTTATTTAGAAGGCAGCCTATTTTTTGACCAAATGTCAAGACAGAATGACTAACATTAAAACGTTTTAAATGTCCTTATGTTTCTGCATCCTTAACATGATTGAAATCAGGGTGCGGATTTCATAAGCCCTCTCACTGTGTGCTTTTTGAAATAAAAAGTCTGCCAGCCTCTTGTTTAAGTGTGTTTCAGTTTTTTGGCTGGAGAAACATGCAGTGGTTAAATAGCTACATACTGATTTGAATGTATGAAAAATTAGCAAGAAAGGGTAGAAACTGGTTCAACTGCTGGAGAAACAGTCCCCACCACATAATGACACCAGAATGGTGTCACCAGTCAGCAACTGGTTTTGCAAACTCATCTTCCAAATAGTCCTTCTGGGGAGCTTAGTTTTAGTTCATAAGCTGTCACCTAAAATTGCCCTGATAGTATTTGATCTGACTGTTTCCAACTGTGTACTTACATGCATCATTAGTGTATAATTTGATTAATAAAATGATCTTAGGTTTCCAGTTAAACACTATAGCTGTTAAGGAAACCCTCCTGTCCACAAACATCCAGGAGCTACTCTAGCAGTCACATTCTACCTGAGGCCTCTTCACAGCAGCAGCTCCAGTGACTTGATGGGGCCTTGCTTGACTCCCTACACACCCCACACTCACACAGTCAGACAAGGTTTCCTTGCTGGCTCAGCCTCAGTTTCTCATAAACATCTCAGATGTCCACATCTTTAAAATAATTTAATCATGACACAAAAACACAATGGCAGATTGAGCTAGTGCCTCTGAGGAGGGACCCTGAACAAAGCAAACCCTGGGCTTTTATATCCCTCACAGGGTGTGTGTAAAAATCTGGGGTCTTCCAGCCATGTCCTCAGCTCTTTCTGTGTCTCTGAATGTCCAGTCACTGGCTGTGCCAGAGGTCCTCAAGCCCTTTGTTGTCCCTCTTTGCTGCCTCTTGACTGGGGCTCTTGACTTCCCAGAGCTCAGCCTGAACTGGCACTGCAGCTCACACTGAGATGCCTGTGCTGCATGTATTCCTCAGCTTCACTTGGCTCTTTGTGTCCTCCTCCCAGATGTGATTTGTGTCCCTATTACTGCAGACTCCCTGGCTCACGGGTGGGTGGAGGAGAGGCCCCTTCCTGTCAAGTTGTGTGGGCCACTGTAGGAATCTGCACTCTGCTGGGTTTCAGCTGTAGCGTTGTATGGTCCCTGTGTGGGTAGAAGCTGTATTGGGTCCTTCTCTGCCTGTTTTCCTGCTGAGGGTTCCAACCTCTGAGAAGTGTGGTGTGTGTATAGATATGCATGTTCACATACGATCAACATAAGCAGTGATCCAGCTGGTAACTCTGGGACATTGCCAAGTGACTTCAGTGCATGTAGGTAAAGGCTTTCCTTCTGGAGCTGGGCTGCTGAGGGGAAGCATTTGTTTTTAATGGTTGCCAGCTTTTTGCTAAATAGCAGCCAGCACAAAAAACAGAATTTAGCAGTGGATGAAACCCCCTATTGCTAGTTGTCAAAAATCAAGTTTGGTTTTAACGTTGTACTTGGAAAACATATTTTGAGAGTAGTCTGTTAATTGCAACAAGATTTTAGATTTAGATTAGATGTTAGGAAGGAAACCTTCCCTGTGTGGATGGTAAGTCACTGGCACAAGTTGCCCAGAGAAACTGTGGCTGCCCCGTCCGCGGGAGTGTTCCAATTCCAAGCTGGACAGGGCTTGGAGCAACCTGGTCTAATGGAAGGTGTCCCTGCCCATGGCAGGGTTTGGAACAAGATGAACTTCAGGGTCCTTTCCATCCCAAACTATTCTGTGACTGTATTCTGGTTGGTGCTTACTCCTCTGTGTCTAGCCAAGCACAGTAGCTGTAACAGGCTCTCTTAAGTCTCCATCTTAAACCTCTAGATCTTCCTCCATTGTGATGTCTCAGGTGTCTGCTCCTTCAAGATTTTGGAGGACTTTGATGAATGAGAGAGCATCAGTTGGAATCTGAGACATTTTAAACAAATGTTTTAGATTTGGTTGCCAGCAAGTGTAGCAGCTTCTATGCCAGATTTGCTTTCTGCAAACAGAGTGCCTCTGAATTGGGCAGGAGGAGGTTTAAGAATGAGCTCAGGCAGAGTGAGGCTTGCTGAGCCAGTGCTAAAATGGTGCCCTGCAGGGACTTTGGTGGGATTTTAGGGGAATACTGCTGAGGGGCCTGACCTGTCCTGTGTACCAACAGTATGTTGCTCCTGCTACCTGGGACACTTCAGTGAGTACCCACAGCATAAGTCAGAACATTTTCATGAGCAAACTGTTTTCCCCCCTCCAAGCAGTAGGTTTTTTTGCAGGGTAATGAAATTTCATAGTGTACTACTTGTATTGAATGGACTAGATGCAGAGGACCTCATCTGTAACTGGATCCATGTTCTGCAACTTTTCATTGTAATTGAGAAAAGTGTTACACAGTGTGAGGGTGTTTGATCTAAAAATGTATTGGAGACTTCCTACCTTTCCTGTGACTTTCAGCAGCTCACTGTTAAATAGCAACTGAATGAATTCTGGATTTGACAACAAGGATGTCCAAATGTTTGGGTTCAGGGTATTGTTTGGTCCTTTCCTTAAGGATTAGGATTAATCATAGCAATGTTGTTATGCTGAAATGTGCATTCTAACCCTTTGTAAAGGGCAATATTTTGTTGTCTATCTAATGCTGTGTCAATTTTCTCCTTTCTAGGTCAGGAAGACTATGATAGATTACGACCCCTCAGCTATCCACAGACAGATGTATTTCTGGTCTGTTTTTCAGTGGTGTCTCCTTCTTCATTTGAAAATGTGAAAGAAAAGGTTGGTTGAACTTAGCCTGAAAAGGGAGCTGCTGAAGCGTATCAGGAGTTAACTCAGGTAGTTAAATGCTATGTTTTCTCTGTTTTTAGTGGGTACCTGAAATTACTCACCACTGTCCAAAGACTCCTTTCCTGCTTGTTGGGACCCAGATTGATCTAAGAGATGATCCCTCAACAATTGAGAAACTTGCCAAGAACAAGCAGAAGCCCATCACCCCAGAAACGGCTGAAAAGCTGGCCCGGGACCTGAAGGCCGTCAAGTACGTGGAGTGCTCTGCACTTACACAGGTGAGGGTTGGGCTTTGATCATTTTTTCTTGCTTATGTTCCATACTTTTTCCAGTTCCAGGAAAAAAACAAACAGCTCAAAGTGGATGGGAAAGGGCATAAGCCCTGTTTCTGCTGTTGACACTGTAGCTTTGTCTTGTTTTCTAAGGCACAGGGAGTTGGCAGTGGTACAAAGAACATCAGCCTGTGAGGATTAGGCCTAGTGCAGAGGGGTGATGGAGGAGAATGTATTTGCTGTGTTTGTTTCTGTGCTAGAGAAGAATGACTGTTGAAAACTGAGAAGGTGTGTTACAGGCAATAATTGGGTTAGGGCACAGAGTGTAGCTTACTACTGAAGAGAGCAGGCAAAGGGAAAGAAAAGCCTCAGAAAAGTTGATGCTGGTACTTGTAAGACTGGAAGCCTTTGTGGATGAGAGCTGCTTTCTCATCCTGTGAAGATGGTGTTGAGCTGTTTCTTCTGTCTGCTTTCAGATGGAAGTTCTGTTGAAACAGAAAATAACAGTGAAATAGTTCTTAGGACATAAACATGATGTGTGAACTAACTTGTGAACAGGAGATCTGAAGCCAACTAAAATAGCTGATTTGAGGTCAGGAAACTCGATTATCCTTTCTCTTTCAGTTAGGAATACTACTGTGGGAGCCAGTTTCTGGCTAGCTGGCCTGTTGCTGTGACTTTGGATGCCCTGGGAACTTAATCTTGTGTGCCTGCTCTTGGAGAATTGCCTGCCTCTCTTTAACAACTTAACGCTACTCTGTAAAGAATTTGTCCCTGCTTGATGTACGTGGAACCAGGAATGCACAGTGTCAAGCCCCTCTTTCCAGTTAGGTTATGCATTCATCTTGAGGACAAAGCAAAAATTGCAAAAGTTCACAAAGCCTGAAGTTTTACTTATCTTGCCCCTTTTGCCTAGATTGCACGTTGCCTCTTTGTTGACTCATTTGGGATCCTGAGGGTTTTTTTGTAACAAAGCTTTGCCTGAGTGCTTGCAGCAAAGGAAGCAGCTGTGTTGGAGTTGTGCAGAACACTAGCACTGGAGGTGGTGTAGCAAGGCATGCTGCAGTTCATCCTGGGAATCCCTGATCAGAAAGCTGTCTTGGCTGGGCTTCCTTAGCACCCATGGGCAAGCTGAGGGTTATTTATGCTTGAGCTGTAATTCTCTTGGATCTGTTCAGCCCCAAAATACTGTTTTAGATGATGTCTGGCATATCCTGAATGCTGCTGTTAACGCTGCTGTAGAACCTGCTAATTGTATAAATACCTGCCAGGGCCATTGTCCTGTGTTGCTCAATGAGACCCTTTCCTCTAAAGCTTTAGACTTGCCTTGAATTGTCTGCTCAGGTGGCATGGGAACATGTAGAGTTACCAAAGCAAGAGTTAATATGGCAAAGAATGCCAGTGGTTATCCATTCTTTCTATTTCCAGATAAGCTAATCTATCTCTGTTGCAGCGAAGAGCTTTATGCACTTGGAAGCTCAGCCTGAGTTTCTTGCAGAGCATTAGTGCTTGTAACCATTGATGGTTTTAGGAGTCGGGAGCGACCTAGGAGGGGGTTCTGAAGCCTTCTCACCTGGGGGTGACTGGTCACTTGGCTTCTGCTCCATTCTTCCTTCATTTGCTGTTGACTCCCCTCACGAAACACCTTCTTGCTGGGTCTGTTGGCAGTAGCTGGTCTGTGAAGGGGTACATGGAGCTCCTGCAGTGACCTTGCTGGCAGCTTGCTGAACACAGAAGCCAGATGCTTTCCTGGCCAGGAAGGTTGTTCTCCTCCCTGCAAGGCAGCGCAGTTAGTAGCTGGTTTCAGCTGAAGTGGGACTCATCTTTTTACCTTACCTGCTGTCTGCATCATTCACCTCAGCAGTCCAGGCCGGGTTTTTATTTCCCAACTAATTTACAAATGACTGACACCACATTAGCAAGTAATTGTAGAATCATGGAGCCAGCATGGGGTTTTTTGTAGTAAGGGAGTCACGAGAGTTTGAGTCTTTTCTGTGTAGACTGTCTTCTCCCTGAGTTTGGATGAGTGCTGTACAGGAGAGCCAGTTCTATCCCCCGTTTTTCAGGTTGTGGAATCTCTTTTTGTGAATGAAGGCATTTTCAATGTCTGTCTCCAACCTTTCTCTACAAAATAGTGCCCAGTGCAACTGTGACAAGTGGGCTTTGCTGTTAGGCAAGGATGACTGACAGATCGCAACTGCAGTGATTGTTGTTTCTGTTACACTGAAGAGTTAATGTCTGAGTCGACTTTTTAAAGCCCAGTCGCACCTAACACCAGGGGAATGCTGAATTCATTCCTTTTCCATGCAGATGCTGGGTTGACAGTTCTAACACAGGTTTATAAAGTGCCTTCAGCTGTCTGTAAATGGAGGGAGCAAAGGAGGCCTGATCTCAGCTTGTTCCCAGTGCAGCACAGGAGCCATGACTTCTAACTGGTGGCCTGTGTGCCTGTGGTATCAAACACAGTTCCCTTTGTGTTTTTACTCTTGGCCATCCAGGCTTTTAACTCTGGTCCTATTTTCACAACAGTTTTGTCTCTGTCCTTTTTCTCTCCTCTTCACTTTTTTGCTCAGTCCTTCAAAGCACGTCCCAAATCTCAGGCTCCTCAACAAATTTCTCCTGTGCATTAGGAAAATAGAAGTGGAGTTCCTGAGTAGGAGAATTAAGGAAGATTGGTTTTTTGACTCTTGCCCTGCCTGGATTTTTCATCTGTCTAACAGTACATAATTGAGTTAATGCTACAGCCTTATTCTCACAGAGGAAGGAAATCTAATTAGTACACAGACTTTAGAGGTGTTATTTATCTGATGTCTTTAGCTCTTGTGTCAGCCTGGGTTGCAGCTCATTTAAAAAAAAAAAAAAAGTTGCTGAGGAGGATGTACAGAATGTAGTTTCCTTGATCTGCTGTTTTTTTCAAACATGATCTTGTATGTAATGGGATGGCCTTAAATGCTTCCAGATAGAAATGCCTTAGAGATCCTCCATGTATGTACTTCAGTAAAACAAGATTAAAGGCTTTCTAAAAGGGATATATTTAGTATAACCTGTGAGGGAGAAACTAGTTACATTTGAATGATTTAAAAAAAACCAAAGTCTAAATTTTGCACAGAATACAGTTGTTTACAGGATTTAATTGAAGCTTTTCTGTTTGCCTTTAACTGTCAAAAAGCAGTTCTTCTGAATTTATGAAGGTCGCGCTCATGACAGTAGATTTAGGCGAGTCCAGTTAGCCTAAACTGAGCCAAGTTTAACTTCTGGTGTGGTGTGTAACTTGGCAGAGCTGTGTGGGAGCAGTGACACCCTGCAGTGTTCCTGTTGTGCTTACAGCAAATGCAGCGCATGCTCCGTGCTCTGGTGTAACCCCTGCAGCTCTGTGGCTGCTTGTTGGATCCCATTTGTTCCAGTCCTAATGCTGTTTCTGTCTTCCTGTGGTGATACTTGCTTTGAAAACCAAACTGAATAACTGAAATGCACCATTTCCATGCTGGCTCTCAGTGTCAGAGTAGCACTGGTAAGGTATTGCATCACTTCTGGAGACTGAGAGTTACTGACTGACAGTGGCGATGGCTTACCAGAGAGGTCCTGCCTCCATCCCAGGTTGTGAGTTCCCAGCCATCTTGAGACCTTCAGTTATTCAGGGGCTGAATTCACAAAGCAGAGGAGCCTTTGCTCTTTGTTTGGAGCCTTTACTCTGGACCAGCTGCCGCTGGGGGAGTTGGGAGCAGTAGTCCGTGCATCTGAGGTGCTCACTTATCCACAGTGGGTGGCCACAAAAGGTTTATCTGGTCTTTTGGGTCCGTGTGGTGGGGCAAGCTGCTCTCTGTTTCATTGACTGCCCTGTAAGCTCCCTCAGTGTACAGCAGTGGAGTGGAAACTACCACCTTTTGTGTGGCTCCCACCCCCATGTTGCTGTGTTTTGTCTCTGCCCTTCTGAGTGTTTTGTCTGCCTTGGTCTGTCACATGTTCTGCCTGTCTCCACCATGGACTTCCAGGTCATCTAAATGAGATTTCCTCCTGAGATCTACTTTGTTTTTTATCAAAGTAAATCTGTTTACTGCCTCTGTGAATTCAGCCTGCTCTATCCTGAATGCTCTTTGTATCTGCTTGTTTTTCTCTAATCCTCTAACCTGGCTGCTGTTTTTTCTCCTCCCCTCTGTCTTGTAGAGAGGTCTGAAGAATGTGTTTGATGAGGCTATCCTAGCTGCCCTCGAGCCTCCGGAAACTCAGCCCAAAAGGAAGTGCTGTATATTCTAAACTTTCTTCTTCCCCTCTTGCTGCTGCTTCCTCTGTCCCACTACTGTAGAAACCTGGTTAAAAATGAATCAAACCATCTTGATTGAAAGCTGTTGTGCCTGCTTATCATCTTAGAGCAACCTCTGTATTAGCTCTTGGACTGAAAACAGTACTTGAGATCTTTAGTAAAACATTGTGACTGTGGAACACCAACTGGACTCGCTTAACTCCCTGCTGCTTGGGTTGCCAGATGTGGCTAGCTTTATAATTCAGGCTGTTGGGGTGGTTACATTGTTATTGAAAGAAAGATCAAAAAAATAAGAGATGATGAATCCAACTGGAGGAAACAATGGGTGTTATTTTCAATTTCTACTTGTGAACTTGTAAACTGTATTTGCATGACAAAAGTACCTGAACTGGTGAACTGCAAGTGACACTGTAATGTGAAGGGTTTTCTGGTTCTCCTGTGTGCAGTGAGATGTTTTTCTGTTGCTGATGCTTTGGCTGTCTGTGCTATAGTGGAGTATTTGTAAGTCTTTGGGGGGAAGGAAATATCAATGTACTTGCTACTGCTTTATGAACTGTTAAAATTCTTGCTTTAACTAACATGGTAGAGCTTTTCATTTCAATAATAGATCCTTAAAGCCTGTTACTGTAAGATGTAAAGCTGCTGCTTACTCTCGTGCTTCTGATTTTTATTGTTTTAAGGAGAAAACATCAATTGTAGCTTGTCTTTAAATTTTAAAATTAAAAACTGCAGTTGTTTGTATAAATGACTGATGAAGGTTTATTCGAGTTCTATCTCCTGGCTCCAGTTTAATTCTTAACACAGTGTATGGTACTGCTATGTACTCCCAGCTCAACTTCTCTGCTGCCATGGCAGCTTTGGGCTTCTAACCACAGTGTTTGGGGCTGGAGGCTCAACCAGAGTGTGTCTGGACCAGGTTATTGTTGCATGCTTGACTTGTCTCTTCTCCCCTGACACGCGGGTGTCTGCTGTCCAGGTGTGCTCCAGGTAGAGCTCTTCCATCTGAATGCAGCACTTTCTGCTTTGTCGTTAGCATGTGAAACATGTGAGTAGCCAGTTAATCATAAAAATTGCCTTAAGGAAATTACTTTGGTGTGTGTGTTTTGCTTCATGTGAAGTACACTGGTCTGCTCTCAGAGGTTTTGTCTTCTTGTTCCAAAAACAAGCTGCTGTGCTCAGGAGCTGCTGAGCAGGGGGTGCAGCTTGGGCAGGCAGGCTGGGAAAGCTGTGGATGGCAAACCTCCATCTGTCTGTAGAGGGGTGGGGCTGCCACTTGGCTTTCTGGGGTTTTGTTTGTGTGAAAACTCAACAATGAGACTGCCCCTTTCTCTCTCTGCCCCTTTTCAGAAAGGCCTAAAGAATGTATTTGACGAAGCGATATTGGCTGCCCTGGAGCCGCCGGAGCCCAAGAAGACTCGCAGGTGTGTGCTGCTATGAACATCCTTCCACAGCCCTCTTTCTGCAAAGCTGGTGTTTGATGTCATATTAAAAGCAATGTTTAAATCAAACTAAAGATAAAATTTTAAAATTTGTTTTTGCAATAATGACAAATGCCCTGCACTCCCATGTCCCCACACGATCCCTGTGTGAGATGAGAATGTTAGTGTTTACTCCCCAGTGCCCCCTCAATTCAGTTAAACTAGTTAATTTTGAGTAACTATGTATTATCAGAATACACTGATCAGTACTAGTTTTTTATTTTGTTTATTGTTCCTAATTATTTTTCTTTAACATCAAGGCATGCTCAATGACTTTTTCCGTAACAGACTAATTTTAGGCTGTTTTGCTGAAGCCTTGCCCCTTATGCCAGTCTGGCAAGACTTGCTTCTGGTTTCATGACCTTGTAGGTCTGTTCTGCAGCCAGCCAGCAGCCTGGGTGTGAGCAGATTTTAGTCAGGAAAGTAAAATGTCCCAAGCTGGTGCTTCTCTAAGAGGGAGTGTAAAAAATGCATCTCCTTTGAAGTTGCCTTGTATCGTTTTCTCCTGGCTTTTTACTGTGCAGGTCATAAATTTCTACCCCATCCTCTAAGTTATGAAGCCTTAGGAATAGGAGAATCATTTTCTCTGGATGCACCATCAGACTTGAAACTAATGTGCCAGTCTCTTCCTTAATCTTTGCCATCATAAGCTTTTGGCTCATGATGAAGAAGTAACTGCACCTTTGGAAGCATGCCTAACTAGATCAGTTGGCTTTTAATCAAAACATCTTCTGCTAATCCTTAGTTATTAGAGAACTGCTTGCAGTGATCAGCCCACACACTGCTGCTTGGACACCATGGAGGGCCCCAGGGTACACTTTGGTGGGTTTTGCAGCTGGCTCTGGTGGTGCATCTCTCACTGGATGGCTTGGCATCCTTCAGGGAGGGGTGGAAAGACAGACCTGTGTCAGTCAGAAGGAACTGCAGGGAGGGGCTTCTGGTGTTTAGTGTGGCACCATACTGGGACCAGTTAGTGGAACACCTTGTTCTGCATTTTGCTCATGAGTAACCTTGAACCTGTCAGATGGGCTCCATCCCCTGAGGATCATGTGCAGGGTCTGTACACAGACCAACTGCAGTGTTGTAAGGATTTTACCAAGAATATATTTTGGCCTGCAAATTCGTTTTTTAAAACTTAGCAAATCTTCTCCATCTTCCAAAATTCTGATTTCTTGTAGATTCCTTAGTATTGAACCAATGCTTTTTCATGTCTAAGTTCTTTGTATATGCATTCTTTTCAGATGTATTAAACATAAAAGTATCTTCACAAGCCTGCCTGAGGGTTGTTATTTCCTTTACCTTTCTCTACTGAGTGTTAAGGACTTACAAACATGTCTTTTATTCCTTGTGAGCCCCACTCTCCTTCTGAGCTATCTCGGGTCTTTCCTTAATGTTTAATTTTTGTCAGTTCTGCTTCTGGCCTCAGTCCTGTCAAGATTGGTCTAATATTTGATACAACATCTTTGCTGTCAGACCCAGCTCTGAAGAGAGGGCTCGATGGTTCTTAACTAAAGGAACACTCGGTGTGCTTGCTCCCAAATAGTAGAGGTTGGCTTTGGGGGCTTATTGGCCTCCTGCATCTCTTCTCTCAAGAAGTTTCCTGTTTTTCTCTGCTCATGGCAAAAACCCTAAAGGGACAAATAACATCAGACCTATCCCAAAACCTAAAAGTCTCTAGCACACCTTTTTGTTAATGCTCCGATGGAATAATCAAGGCTTGCACTGTTGATAAATAACTTGTATTAATTATTAAAACACATTCCAAAGAACCTCATTAAAGGTCACTTTTATTTTCAGAAGCTGATTTGTGAGTGCTATAATCCCAAATCATAGTGTGAGATGTGTGGTAGTGATTAGTGCTGCTGTTCAACTTTGCTATTCAGCTTTTAATTGCTGTCTTCTGTGGGGAGGCTTGGCTGGAGCCCTGGGGCACCTGGTGAAGGGTCTGCTGGTACTTGTAGGTGACAGTATTGGTGATGGGTGGCTCCTCTGTGTTCTTACAACAGCCTGAAACAAGCTTCTGCACCTTCTAACAGCTAATCCTAATTCCTGTGTCTAAAGCCAGCAGCAAGACTGAGGGATTGCCTGCAGGAAAATGCCTCTGGAGTGGAGGGAGAACCCCTTAGGACTTCTGCAGGGTTATGCTGTCAAGCCTTTTGTCTTGGCTGTGTCGTTGAGTGGTCCCTCTGCATACATCTTCATGGCAGTGATCTGTGCCAGTCCTTTTGTCTAAGCAATAAATGACTGTTAAATCAGTGCCACGAGGTTGAACTTGACTCTGAAGGGAATCCAGGAAACAGTGGATGATGGAAAAATATACTTTTTAAGGAGTGGTGCTATGTCCTTCCTCTGTGTTGCATTAGCTTTGCAAGTCTTTCTGATAGCTCCATGGATCTGTTAGGGTATAGCTGTCCCAGTCCTGGGACTGGTTAAAAAGCTGTTGGGCTGTTTTGCACTGTGCCTGTTTTTTGCTGAAGCTCAGTAGAGAGGTCTGTCTCAGGTCAGGGGTGTGAGATGTGCTCTGTCTTGCACAATTGTATGAGCCTCTTGTAAGAGTTCTTTGATGACTCTCTCCCTTCCTATATGATAGCATGAAAACCAGGCAAATCCACCATTTTCTTCTTCTGGAACTGCCACTGTAACCTAATGGGTTTGAGAGCACAGGGCTTGGAGGCAGGTGGAATACCTGGCACTTCCTTTGATCCTGGTATAGCAGGCTAGTCCATGGTGTGAGCTGATTGCCTCATGTTACTGACAGAGGACTTGCTTCTCTGCAGGTGCACCCACAGCTCAGGGCTGTTGTCTTCTCACCTGTGAGGGTTATTGAGGTACCTGCAGCATGAGCACAAGCAGTACATGAGGTTTGGGCTGGATGCTTAACCAGCTGCTACACAGAAGCCCAGACTGGTTTGGGTTAGAAGGGATCTGAAAGACCATCTCATTCCACCCCCCCCTGCCATGGGCAGGAACACCTTCCACTAGACCAGGTTGCTCCAAGCTCTGTCCAGCCTGGCCTTATGTGTGCTAATGGGGTCCCTTGTAAAGGTCTACACATCTCCAATGAGAAGACACTTGAGAATGGTATTAAAATTGTTCTGGGCACTGAGGGCTACATGAGGCTGAAGAGCAGCTTCATGTTTTAATGGCTGGGACATACAGCAATTTTGTTATGAAATCTTTGGGTTATTCATGTAGTTTTTACTAAACAGCCACTTCTTCCTACGTAAGGAGTAGATTCATGATTTGAGTGTTTTGATTGGCTCTCATGGGAATGTCCAGTTTCTAACACTAAATCAGATAGTGAGCAGAGCTCTTGCTTCTCTTGGCTTCTCAAAGCAAGTAGCTGTGTGCCTTCATCAACTCCTTGTTGTCTCTGAGCAGGGATCATCCTCTTTCCTTGCCTGGCCTATATGTTCCCACACATCCTTCACATCAGCATCATTAAGCTGCACGGGGAGATGATTACATTCAGGAATTGCACAGAAATGTGACATTTTTCAGGATACATTCCTGATGAACTAGGGGACTCCACTGTCTGATACCAATGACTGCAAGGGAAGGAGGTCAGAGAACAGGTCTGGCATAGGGGGTTAGGGAGGAGGTGGGAGCATGCCCACAGTCTGACTATTTCAGCTCTACCAAGTGAACTCCTGTGTGCTGTGGTGGCAAACAGCATGAATCGGTTTGTTTTTCCACTGTGCTGTTGTCAATGGTGTTGAAATATGGAAATTGAGGACTATCAGCTAAATAAGGAAGTAGTTCATGTGGAGGAAAGTCCTGCCTCTTGTAGGGACTTGCATCCCAATCCACACCAAGGTGCTGGACTCCAGGGCTGATTACTGGTGGGAAGAGTGTTCCAGGGAAGCAGCTGCTTTCTTGATCAGGAGATAACTTTAAGCTCTCCCTTAGCTCAGTCCCTCCCTTGCTGATTTAGTTAATATGTGGAAATTTCTGACTGTGTATAAGCTGCTTCATCTCATCCTGCTGTTTCTGTAGCTTCTGGTGCATGCATGGACTCTGCATGGTTGCTGTAACTTGGTCTGATGCTAAGATTTTTTAAACTGGTGTCTGTTTACTCTCTCCAGGCTTCCCTGTGCTGTGCCATCAGGAGCATGTTAGAGTCATGAGGTTTTTCTTGCTCTCCGTTGCATATTTCTCCGTGGGGCAATGGGAAACTATGTTTTGCCTTGGAAGAAATAGTGCCATTGAAAGCAGATGCAGTGATGGTTGTCTTTTCTGAAGTATGTGGGAGATCAGTGAGACAGACTGAGCTCTGCACCTTTCCCAGGAGGCAGCTGCTTTGCTCAGCTGTATTCTTCACTCCTCCCTCTCCTTCACAGTAATGTGCTGGTTCTTGCTGTCAGTGCTAGGCATTACACTTAGTGAGGTGTGGCCATGACTAAAATATGGGGAGGGTATTGATTAAGGGGAGATGAGCACATTTGATAAGACCTCTGAGAGAAGAGCTTCTGGGAGCAACTGCACAACTGAGTCATCCAGGCTCCTGACGAGGTGGTTTCATGGCATTGCCCAAGTGGTTGTACTGCTGCAATGGCCTGAAGGACTTTCCAAGCAATGTGTTACTTCGTCCAACCCGGGATGGTCCCCTTTGAGCTTCTGTCTCTGCCTGGGTTACATGTGTCTGCCCTTCCTGTCCTAAGAAGTTCCCAGATGGGAGATTTGCCAGAGTGCAGCTACTTTAGTGTTATGTCATATTGATGTGCAAATCTCCTGAGTTGTCTGTCCTTTATGTGCTCTGTTTCACATCCCAGCATGGTTTTGGAGTGTGCTAGTGGGATTTGTACTAGGTAGAATGTAAATGGGTACTGCCCTGCAGCAGTGAATGGAGTTTGGGTCATTGGGGCCTGGCTGAAGGGAGTCTGAACGGCCCTGAAATCCCAGTGTTGTTCTTGAGGTGGTTTTGCTTGGCAGATCTGCTCCTGCAACTTGCCAGTGTACACAGCTGAAAACACACCGATGATTTTGGTGTGTTCCCAAGAGGCAGTAGTGTCCACTGGTACTTGGCCTTGATCTTGATTTGTAGCTGGCAGCTTTAAAACCAGACTCTGAGTGGAACTTGTAAGAGCATTGTCAGCACTCCTCCGACCCAACCTTCCTGCTACTTTAACTCAGGTGATCCAGCCTCTCTCCCTGTGCAGCTCTTTTTGGTGGGGTGCTTCTAGGGTGCTGTGCTGAGGAGGTGTGTTGCTCTGCTTTCCGTGGCTGCCCACACTCTGCTTTCTCTGAGAAACATTCCTCGCTGTTGTTCCTCTTCAACCCCCCCGGGCTCCTGTTGGAGGAGTGCAAGTCAGCATTTGGGTGCCCAGAGACCTTCCTGCTGGTGAGTAGTAAAACAGAGAAGATCGAGCACGAAAGAGGAAATTACTGCTTCAAAAACTGAAAGAATTAGAGGATAATCCTGAGGTGATCAAACTATGAATCAACTAGTTCTAACTGGTGAAAGGAGCAGGCCCCTCCTTCTGGCAGTGCATTTCTGCTGGTTTTGTCACCATAGTTCCAGTGGTGATCTGTCCCTTTCATGAGCTGAATCAGTTCCTGAAACTGAGTCTGGGAAAAAACAAACCATGAGCCTGGAGTTGGCTGGAGCTCTCTGTGAACTCTTGACTTAAATGACTTGTCCAGGATTGCACAAGAAACTGGTAGTTGAGCCCAGACTGGAGCTCAACAAGGAGGTTAACTAGAGATTATGCTGCCCTGCCATAATCACACTGTCAAGGGCCTCCTCCCTCGTCTTTCCCTTGGAAGCTGGTGCTGATCAACTCATCACTGTAGTGAGTTCAGATAAAAATGCTGTTTATTGTGGGCTTAGACCAGGGAAAAAGCCTGGATATAAAAGGAATTGGCTGTAGCTCAGATGAAGGAATATGGAGGAGGGAAGAGGGAACTGCTGATCTACATTAGGGCTCCTCTCTGATTTTAGGGGCTTGCTTAAGTATAGATTCTGTATTTAAGACCCCGCCTGATGCTGCTGCCCTCTGCCTACTCAGCTTTGGCTTAGTTTCAGAGTAACCAAGGAGGTGTATTTGTCTGATCACACCCTAATATAGTGGTCCCTGGAAAACAGTAAACTCTTTTCCTTACTACAGGGAGATTTTTGGCTTGAATTGTCAAGGTGAGCCCTGAGAGCTAAGGACCACATGGATTCAGTGCAGTGTGTGCTGTCAGGCCCTTGGCACTGCTTGGCAGCAGACAGGAGGGGTTTCCCTGAAGCTCCTCACCCTTGGAGGGCAGAGAACATGTGCTGGGGTATTTTTTCGGTTCCTGTGGGGTGGTAGCTGGGCAAAGGGAATGCAGAACAATACTCCACTGTGTCTGCCTGTCTGTGGTGCATTTCCACCTGCCCTCTGGTGGTTTGGAGCAGAAGGGCTGAGATTGGAATGTGGCCACAATCCTGACGTCACCTGCTTGTGAGAGCCACTGCCAATGGGATCTTTTGGAGCGACCCCTGGAGCAGGAGCCCACAGAGTGCAACACGATGGGCTTGACTCCAGTAGTCCTCTGGGCCTCCTGGGTAAGCTGCAGCAGGGCCTGGCTCGTGGGTACTGCTTAATAAAGCTCATTGAGGCACTTAAACGAATTGACTGCAAGGGTCATACTGGTTGGTTTCTGCATGGGAGGTGGCCTGGTGTTCCAGGGTGAGGTGGTGGAGTTCTGCAGCGGGAAAACAAAGACCAGAGTCCCTGCAGTAGCTTCTTAATAGACTCTGGTGAGAAATAGGCTTGTGCTCCCAAAACACAGGTTTGCCATCACCTTTAATCTTGCCATCAGTATTTGTACTGGGATAAACTACATAAAATTAAACTAGTTATGTACCGAGTTCCTGACCTTTCAGCTTTATGCATGTGTGAAAATACTTCTGTTAGTTTTGAATTTCCTGCTTTTCCTTGATTTTGAAGAAATCAGTACACTGCTGAGGGTTGTATAGGGCAGCTTGTGGTTACTGCCTGTACGTGTGGGGATGCATCCAGTCACTCTCCTTGTTACCTGTGTGCTGCACCTCTCAACCTGGAAAAGTGCCCATGTGAATAATGTTTTAAATGTGTGAGGAAAAAGCCTAAACCCCATGGTACAAGGGGTGTACTAGTCCTGTCTGTGCAGTCCTTGAAGACACTGACTGGAGTTGGACACGCAGGGTTGCTGGATGACCCCAGACCTGTCTGCCTGTGGTCTGCTGGGCAGTTGTTTCCCTGGGAGCAGCTACAGCAGGTGAGCTGTAGCTGCTTTTTACCAAAACATAGGACATCCACAGGAACCACACTGACATCCCAGCAAATGCCACTGCTGGATAGTTCAGCTCCTTTCTGTCCTGGATCAAAGTGGCTTTGGTACAAGTCCAGGACACCAATGACCTGCCAGCACTCACTGTGTGAGGGAGCATCAGCACATCTCAAAATAAACCAAAGCTTACCTCTGCAGGGGGACAGGGGAGCATTTTTCATGTTTCCACAGAGGAGAACGCTTGGTTTTTCCATTCAACATCCAGCTCTGGAAGGATGAGGGCATTGGAAGTGGAGTGCTGCATATGTCTTCCTTGAATTTACCATAGAACCTGAGTCTAGGCTACTGTCCCATCACATAACTGTGACAACCTCCCTGTACTCCCAATGTCATGGTTACAGGGAGGGAGCTTACTCAGGAGAAAGACAGCCCTTGGCCTTTCCTGGAAGTTTTGGAGGATCAGATTGGAGCTGAGGTTCTCTTCCCAGATGCTGTGGCAGCAGTGAAGCAGATGAAACATGTGAAGCATCTTACCCCCTCCTCCATGGTGCCCTGCTCATTTGAAGGCATTTCTCTTCCACTCCCATCAGGTGGGAACCTTCAAAAAGCCCTACCCTCCTTACTTGCAGCTAGTCTGAATCTCCTCATTGCTACCTTTCACAGTTGGATATCTGAGGGGAACTGGAGATGCTGATGCAGTGTTAACATGCTGCCCAGAGCTGGTGGTGGGATGGACACCTTCATGGTTTCTGAGCTCTTTGCTGTCTGTCACCTACCTGTCTCCATTGTGGGCTGTAGATCTTCCTTACATCCCAGAGTCAGTGAAGGGTGAGAAGCAATTCCTTTTAAATGCAGCCAGAGCTAACAGGGGCAAACCCAGGAACATCAAATGGTTGGGAACTCACAGTGAGCATCTTCATGCAGGAGTTGAGACCTTATGTCTTCCAGGTGAGATAAGTGACTGCTTTAGCCCTCAAGGAGTGTTGCAGCTGCCTCAGCTGTGGCCTGCCAGTGCAGCCAGCTCCTTCCTCTCTGCCTGCATGGGCTGTTGTGTACTGTGAAGGTGCAGGGCTGTGCTGGGTGCAGGGGGATACTTGGGTATATGTGGGAACTTACATCATGGAAAAGGCTTGCCCTGGAAACCTGCACTGACTTCTTCCTTTCTCCTGGTGAGCGTCTGACTTGGGCACCACTTTTAGAAACTGCTGAGGCATCGTCCTGGCAGCCAAGAGGCTTATTTCCTGTGAGCAGATGTGAGTGGTGGATCTCTGGTGTGCTCTGGGATCTGGCTGTGTCTGAGCGGTGCAGCTGTGGAGAAAAAGCCACTCTGCTCTCCGGAAAGCAGAGCAAGTAGAGGCAGGAGGTCAGGGGGATGGCGTGAGTGGGGTGTGATGGGCCTGTGTGGTTGTTGGTCTCCACTTTATCCACTGTGGTTTTATGATGTGGGAGCCCATCCTGGAGCACACCATCCCTGGCTTCGTCTCTGGTGGTGGCAGTTTTGGGACACACAGCTGGCTGCTGGCAGGGGATACTCAGGAGCCCAGCCCTTAACTCATGGTTATGGCAGATCACAGAATACTAAAATTGTTTGGATTCAAAGGGACCTTAAAGATAATTTAGTTCCAACCCTCTGCCAATGACAGAGACACTTTCAATAGACCAAGTTTCTCCAAGCACCTTCTAACCTGGCCTTGAACACTTCCAGGGATGGGACAGCCACAGCTTTTCCAGATCTCTGGAGGCATTAAGCTTCAGAGTTGGAACCTCCTGTGCCAGCAAAGGATGAGGTAATGGGTGTTGATTCAGCCATGACTGTCTGGTGTTGGATCCTAGTGGAAGATTGGATTTGCTCAGCTCTCCAGAATTACTATGTGATAGAAGCTGGAGCACAGTGGCTCCTGTAGAGTGAATTAGAGCTTTGTGGGCAAAAATGGTGTGACATTGCACCGTTTGCTCACTTCCAGGGTTTTCTGTGAGTGGCTCCAAGACTTTTCCTGTGTTGCATTGCCTCTGTTCAGCCCAGCTCACTGAAGTGTGCAGCAGCAGCTGTGGGTTTCAAGAGGTCTGCCTTTGAAGCACAAGGAAAAAGCCTTTTCCATGGGGCTGCATTTCTCTGCTCATGTTCTACACCAGGAGCAGGACTCTGGGGTTAAATCAGGTGGGTTTTGCTTTGGGCATGGTGTTTGCAGGTCTGGAGTGTATTTTGGATTTGGGGACAGAGGAATGAGCCCACCAAGCTCTGCTGAGGCTGGCCAACCCTGTGTTTTACCTTAGATCTTCCCTTATTTGACAAATACCGATCACCCTGATTTGGGATGTGCTCAGATGACAGATAGGAGTTTGTCACCTACGTGCAGCGGAGGAACAGGCAGAGATGAATTGTCTGCAGGAAATAATCATGAATTTCTCACTGCTGCTCAGCATGTGGGTTGCTGGGGCCTGTGCAGCCAACCTCATTGTGGGGTCCCCTTCTGTGGTCATAGAGCTTTCCTTGGATCAAATCCAGCATCTGGTTTGGTAGTTTTCTGTTGCATGTGATGTGGCTGCATCACTGTTGCCAGAGCTGTGGGTGAAGCTGGATGGCACTCATGGGGGTGCCAGCCTGGCCTCTCATGGCAGTGGATCCTGTGGGATAAACCACAGGGGTGTTCTGCCCAAGTTAGTGAAGGGGTTGAAGATGGGCAAGGTGCCTCCTCCTCTGTGGCTGCTGATCGCTGGCTCCTTAGGGGCTATGTGGCAAATCTTTGACCTGGACAGAGTGACTCAGGACCAGCCTGGGGTTTCCAGAGAGGGTGCTGCTGCTCCAGCTAACCTCAAGTGAGCTGCAAGGAACATCCTGTGGAGATTGGAGGAGAGAAGGGGAAAGCTCCTGCTGATTTCCCTCTGTCTTCTCTCACTTGTCAGTCTTCCTCCATATCTTCCTTCCTCATCTGTCTTCTTAGCATCCTTTGTCTCTGTTCTTTTTATCTGTTGTACCTCTAACCCCTTCCACCCCTCCATAGCCTGTGCAATCACTCTCTTTCCGTCTATCCTTCCTGCCACCACTTTCTCTTTTGCCCCATCCTCATTTTGCCTCTGTCCCTTTGAGCTGCCTTCTACATGTGAGAACAGCCAATGAGTGCTGCCAGGAGCTACAGCCAGGCAGCATGTGCTCAGGCTTTCCTGCAGCCATCTCAGGATCTGCCAATAGCTCTGCCCCTGGTCCCCACCAGACCATACACTGGTGAAGCATTTTGGAGAGCAGATGTATGAGCTGGGCTGGCAGTGGGGAGAGCTGGCTACTGGCTCTGGCATCCAGTGGAATTTAAGCCCCTTCCTTGGTGGCATGAAATGGCACCATCTCCTCAAAGCTTTCCCAGGGCCTTGGTACTGTTGAGTTTTTTAGGTTTTGGGGTTCTTTAGTTTGTTTGTTTTTTCAAAATGTGAAACACTTTGTAGAGTCTCGTCCAAGAGGCAAAGCAAAAGTGATTATTGTTCTGTTTGCTCAACCTTAACTACAGCTGAACAAACTTGGGTTTTCCTCCATGGGAATTATTACTGGGATGAAAATTAAAGCAGTTGACTCATTAGTACTGTTACATAATGTTGTATGTAACCCTGTGCCCTTTGCCATCCTGAAGACCCTGCAGAGGGCTGTGGGACAGTGGGCCTGTGTGGGTCCAAACAGCCTACAAACTGAGCTCACAGCTGAGTTGGCTGGAACATGTTGGAAAATGAAAATACTATTCCTAAAAAACGGTACTTAGCCCCTTCTGCAACCATGTACAGCAGATGCAGGGTAGCATCCCTGCTCTGCGCTTCACTAAGGTTGGCAAAGACTTCCAAGATAATCAAGTCCAACCACTGACCCAGCACTGCCAAGCCCATCACTGACTCATGCCCTCAACATGATGAACACTTTCGGGAATGGCCACTCCACAACTTTTCCTGTTCCACTGCCTGACTACCCTTTCAGGGAAGACATTTACTCTAATGTCCAACCTAAAGAATTCAATGGAACAGGTCTGAAGGGAGCCGATTTAGTAAGATGCCCTCCTTGATCCGCTGCTTTTCAATAGAATGGATCTCATGAGTGAGGTGGAAATTGGTGGCTGTTTTGGCCACAGGAACCATGAGATGATGGAGTATAGTCTCTGTTGATAGCAGGAAAAGTGTCAGCAAAACCTTAACTCTGGCTGTGAGCAGCCTTCAAGCTGCTCAGGAAATTAGTGAGGTCCTCTGGGAAAATGGTTTTGCAGGTGCTGGAATCCATCAGTGCAGGTCACTTCTCAAACATCACATCTTAAGAGCACAGGAACAGGCAATTCCCGAATGTCTGAGGCTGGTGGTGTGGCCGAACAGGGATCTTCTCTTGGAAATAAGGCAGGAAAGGAAGGTGTGTGCCTGGTGACAGCAAGGTCAAGTGACATTGGAAGAATTCAGAGATGCTGCTTGTCACTCTAGGGAGAAAACTTGTGAGGCTGAAGGTATGCAGAAATGTGGAGCACAAGGAAAGGATTTTTTTTCAAACATATTAATGGCAATAAGAAGTATAGAAATATTCCATGGCATGAGGATGGTCACCTCACAAACGGATGGAGACAAGGCAGAGGTGTTTAATGCATTCTTTGCCTCTGTCTTCAATATGGATGATGGACCAAGGGGATCTCAGTGCTTGAGCTGGAGGACCATGACTGCAAGAATGATCAACTCCTGGTCAGTCCTGAAAATGTGCAGGATCTGCTGCTCCAGCTGCAGATCTGTGGGGCTTAATGCAGTTCATGTGAGAATTCTCAAAGAGCTTCTGATGTCATTGCAAAACCTCTCCATTTTTGAGCAGCCTTGGCAATCCGGAGAGGTCCCAGCTGACTGGGAGCTGGGGTTCATTGTCTCGATTTTCAAGAAGGGCAAGAAGGAGGACCCTGGAAACTACAGGCCTGTCAGTCTCACTTCAGTGCCTGGGAAAGCTACGGAGCAGATTATTCTGGGAAGTATTATGAAAGACAACGCAGTCATTGGTCACAGTCAGCACGGCTTCCGGAGAGGAAAGCCCTGCTTATCCAGCCTGATTTTCTTTTATGGCAAGGTAACCCACCTATCTGATCAAGGGAAGCCAGTTGATGTGACCTTTTGGGATTTCAGTAAAGCCTTCCCTACTGTCTCTGCCAGGATCCTTCTGGACAAAATGTCCAGCCCACAGCTGGACAAACACATCATGTGGCGGGTGAGTAGTTGGCTCACGGGTCAAGCAGAGAGGGTGACAGTAACTGGGGTGACATGAGACTGGAGACCTGTCACTAGTGGGGTTCCACAAGGCTCCATGTTGGGCCTCGTGCTCTTCAACATCTTCATCAATGACTTGGATGCAGGACTGGAAGGGCTACGGAGTCAGTTTGCAGATGGCACAAAACTGGGAGGAGCTGTTGAGTCCCTGGAAGGCAGGGAGGCCCTGGAGAAATCAGAAAACTGGATAATCATCACACATAGGAAGTTCAACAAGGGGAAGTGCTGGATTCTGCATCTGGGATGGGGCAACCTCAGATATATGGACAGACTGGCAATGAGATGCTGGAAAGCAGTGCTGGGAAAGGGCCCTGGGGGTCCTGGTCCAAGGCCAGTTGGCCCTGAGTCAGCAGTGCCCTGGCAGCCAGGAGGGCCAGCCCTGGCCTGGGGGGCATCAGGAACAGCAGCCCCGGGCCAGGGAGAGGATTGTCCTGCTCTGCTCTGACCTGGGGCACCTGAACCTCCAATATTGGGGCAGTTATGGGAAAGATCTTGAGCCATTGGAGAGTGTCCAAAGGAGGGAATGAAGGTGGGGAAGGGCCTGGAGGGGAAGGGTGTGAGGAGCAGCTGAGGGCACTTGGTATTTTCAGCTGGAGAAGAGGAGACTGAGGGGAGACCCCACTGCAGGGACAACTTGCTGGGGAGGGGCAGGGACTGAGCTCTGCTCTGTGGGGACCAGGGCCAGGAGCCCAGGGAATGGTCGGAGGAGGCTTAGGTTGGATCTCAGGCAAAGGTTCTTTTCCCGCAGGGTGGTTGGGCACTGGAGCAGGCTCCCCAGGGAAGGGGAGGTCACAGCAGCACCAAGCCTGCCAAAGTTCAAGAAGCGTTTGGTTTACATGCTCAGGCACATGGTGCAATTCTTGGGGATCGTCCTGTGCAGGGTTAAGGGTTGAACTCAATGATCCTTGGGGATCCTTTTCAACTCAACATACTCTGTGGTGCTGTAAACCTCTCCTGGCAGAAGCTGAGGCCGTTTCCTCTCTTCCTGTCACTTGTTACCTGTGAGAAGAGCCTGGCCTCACTTTCCCTCACTTTCCCTTTCAGGGAGTTGGAGAGATCCAGAAAGTCTCCCCTGAACTTCCTTTTCTCCAGACTGAGCCCCCTCCAGCTCCCTCAGCCACTCCTGGTGCTCCAGCCCCTTCTTGAGCTCTGTTTCCTTCTCTGGACACACTCCAGCCTTTCAGCGTCTGGCTTGTCACAAGGCGCCCAGAATTGATCCCAGGACTCAAAGTGTCTTACCAATGCCCAGCACAGGGGGTCAGTCTTTGCCCTAGTCCTATGGCCCTGCTATGGCTGGCACAGGCCAGCTGTTGTTGGCCTTGCCTAGCTAGGCTTATGTTCAGCCACTGTCAAACAGCATCCTCAGCTCCTTTTCTGCCCAGCAGCTTTCCAGACACTCTTCCCCATGCCTGGAGTGCTTCCTGGGATTGGCATGACCCACATTCATGGCCCTGTTGAACTTTGTGTAATTGGCCTCAGCCCATCAATCAACCTGTCCTTATCCATCTGCAGACCCTTCCTGCCCTTCATCAGATAAACACTCTTCACCCAACTCAGTGTTAGCTGTGATGGGGTTACGTTAGCTGTTTAGGGTGGATTTTTGGGCTCCTATCACTTAAGCATATCCCTCTTGCCCTGATGGATGTTGTCCCAAGCCATGTTCTCCCAGAGAAAGCAGGATGCTTTGCGAGGTCCTGGTCCACCCCGGTGCCTTGGCTGCACCGCAGAGCATAAGTGGGCTGAGTGAGGACCCCACCGTGCCCCAGGCAGAAGTGTGTCCCGGCTGGGCTCAGGACAGCCCCTGTTAGGCTGTCCACAGCCCGCTAGGTGGCAAACACGTAAAGGGTTTCTGCGCTCCTGCCCAGCCCGGTCCCTGGCTCCAGTAACAAGGAGGGGGCTGGAGAAGTTGGATTTCGTTTTGCCGAGGCCGTCTGCACCAGCAGCCGCCGGCTGTGGGTCTAGTGCAATCATTTACATTTCCAGCTTCTTCGTATAACATCAATACCGGGACGTGCACAAACTGCTGAGCTGTTTACAACTGTGCCGGGGCTGCGGCATTGGCCAAGCGTGGCCGAATGAGCCACGTCCAGCTGTGCTCCTGCTGCTGCTGCTGTTGGTTTTGGCTTCCTCTGGCTGAACCCAGCCCTGGTTTAGAGAGGGTCAGGAGGAAGAGGAAAGAGGCTTGGGGGTTTAGTGGAGGAGTTTGTTCCACTGACTAGGCTGAGCAGCCTGGGTTTCCCTGAGTGTCCCTGGCTGCTAAGCAAACTCATCCTCAGTGCCTGTTTGCCCTGATGCAGTGTCCCCGTGGGTGCTTTATGAGCACAGCCCGTTTTGGGTACCCGGATCCAAGACATTGCAATCCACAGCTTCCTCACAAGGGGCAGTGGAGGGGCAGGTGCTGATCTCTGCCCTCTGGTGACCAGTGGCAGGACTCGAGGAAATGGAATGAAGCTGTGCCAGAGGAGGTTTAAGCTGAATATTAGGAAAAGTTTCTACACCCAGAGTGTGGTCAGGCACTGAAACAGGCTCTCCACGGCAGTGGCCATGATCCTAAGGCTGACAGAGCTCAAGGAACATTTGGACAATGCTCTCAAGGACATAGAGGGGGTGTTTTGTGCAGAGCCAGGGATTGAACTCGATGATCCTTGTGGGTCCCTAACAGCTCGGGATATTCTGTAGTTCAGGGCTGGTAGAAACCTGTAGAACATTGCCAGCAGATCAGTGCCTCTCCCCAGCTTTGGCTTCTGAGTTTGCATGAAGGGAAGATGCCACTTGGGTTTGAAGGCTGGGATTTTTCCTTTGAGGTTTAATGAAAGAATAGGAGCATCTTCTGTCTGCTGAAAGTGAGGAAGCTGGAATCTGCCAGGCCGACATATTTCATGGGATGTGGAAGAGTTGCTACCAGCTACACATGTTATTCAGGAAACCTGGGAATGTGGCTGCTGCTGCAGCAGAGCAAGAGACCTTTTGAGATGACTGAGTTAATTCAAGAACTTGGTGGACACATGTGCTGAGGTGCCTCTAAAAATCCCTTTGGAATCTGGATGATGAGGGGCTGAAATACCTTTGGAAACAGACAGAGCTGAGCCACCATAGCTAGAGAGTAGCATAGCTTTGAAACTATGGAGGACTGTGTTGCTTGAGGAGCTTTTGGAAACGCGAGCTTTGATCTTGTGCCCTGATCAAGCCTGTTGTGTTTCTTAGACCAATCTGGGGACAGAATGGGAGACGATTTGCCTGGTCTGACTGATGTGGGTGTTCAAATGCACTCCTAACCTGTTCTCTCTCAGTTTAAAGCCAATTTTCCCTGGTCTTTCCTGGGGTCCCTGTCCACTGCACGGTGCAGGCTCTGCCTCTGCAGTTTGATTCCTGCCTCAATCTCCCTCATTCCCTCTGCTCCCCTCTAGTTCCATCCTGCCTTGGCTCCAGCCTGGCTCCAGCATTGGTTAATCTGTCAAACTGCTTCTAACACACCCACCCAGACAATGGATGATCATGGATCTCTGCCTCTCTCTCCCTTCCTGCGACTAACAGCAATTTGGGTTTAAGAACAACAGTCTCAGTCTAACAGGCCTGATTTCATTCTCAGGAAGATTGCAGCTTTGGTTGTAAAGATAACCGAGTTTGTGAGGGGGCTTCAGCTCTGCAGAAGGTACAATTTACTGTTGTGGTGTTTAAAACAACACAACACACCACAAACTGAGGATGCTGCTTGCTGAGCTGGCTGCTCATGTTCTGTGTGGAGCCAGCCTGCCGAAGGGAGCAGGGGGTCTGGTGACAGACACCTCTGCTGTGTGACTAGCTAAGGCTGTGGCCTCCCTTCCCAAAGCACAGTCTCGGGACACTGCCTCCAAAGAGGAATTTTGGGATGGGAAGGGGATGGAGCAATGACCATCTCTGGTGTGGGGAGCTCCAGGGTGATGGCAGCTGCTGAAGACACTTTGAGCCACCTGCGGTCCCATTGCTGGGGCTGTGGGAGATGTCCAATGCCCTTTCCCAGCTCTCCATCTTGCTTGTGTATTAGGAGGTGCATTGCTGAAGCGTGATGCCAAGGTGGTGGTTGTGTGTTGGAGGTGGAGGCAAATGTCTGGCTCCTACATTTGCCTTGCCTGGCAGAATCACAGCCCAGCTCCAGAGCCTACAACTTGCTCTAGGTGTGCTCTGCACAGAAGTCATGAGCAAAGCCAGATTTCCTTACTGTTCCCTGCCTTTGAGGAGGGACATCCAGTCGCAATACCAGTAAGGAAGCCCATAAGTTACAGCCATGTTATTCTCTGTCTATATGCTTTGACTGGGACAGAGTTAACTGTCTTTATAGTGGCTGAGTGGCTGGTATGGGGCTATGTTCTGGATTTGTACTGAGCAGGTCTTACAGAGCCAAGGCCTTTTCATGCTTTTGTACGGCCATGCTGGGGAGGGTGCTGGGGGTGCTTGGGAGGCTGGGAGGAGACACAGCTAAGACAGGTGACCCAAACTGACCCAAGGGATATTCCAGACCATATGACATCATGCTCAGTATATAAAGCTGGGAGGAAGAAGGAGGAAGGGGGGGGACATTTGGAATCATGGCGTTTGTCTTCTCACGTAACTGTTATGTGGGAATGGGGCCCGGCTCTCTTGGAGGTGGCTGAACACCTGCTGCCCATGGGAAGGGGTGAATTAATTGGTTTTCATTGCTTATGTGCACAGCTTTTGCTTTCCTTATTAAACTGTCTTTATCTCAACCCATGAGTTTTCTTGCTTTTACCCTTCTGATTCTCTCCATGATCCTGCTGGTGGGGGAGTGGGCAAGCGGCTGCGAGGGGCTTGGGGGCTGCCTGGGGTTAAACCATGACACTGTGCCAGATGCCTTTTATTACTGTCTTGGGCGGAGTTAGGAACTGCCAGGCTGGAGGAGCATGGTGCACCCGGCAGGTCCTACCCCAGCTGCAGCTGTAAAGGAGGCTCCGTGTGCTCTGTGTTCATCACAGACCTCATTCTCCCTCAGTGCTGACCCCCAAGGCACCCCAAGAAAGCTGGGGGGACCTAAGCTCCTTCCTGGGCATGTGAGCAATCCTGCCGCTTTCCATGAGTGATGTATGTATCTAAAAACCAACAAAAAGACCTGGAGTCTTGGAGAATGAGGATGAAGAAGAGGGAAACATGAAAACAACTGGCACCGGAGGAGCTTCTGCTGGCTTCGATTACCCATAGGCATGTCTTGGTACCAGAGTGCTGATTTGGGAAGGTCTGTGTCACTGTGCTTTTATTCCTGGGAGCAGCTCAGGGAACCAGGACTCTGGTATGCAGCTGAGTCTGTCAGTCTTTTGACACTGTCCCATCCAAAAAAGCCCCTGAACCTGCCTGCTGAGCTCACCAGCTTTGGCTGCTTGCCTGCTTCTCTCCTGAGGGCTGGTTGGAAGGCACAGGCATGGGAAGAATAAGCACTTACATCTGTCCTGATGTTGCTGCAGTGACAACAAGGATCATTTTGGTCACTACATGTGCAGTCAGAGCTCAAAGGACCAGAGACCCCACCACAGTCCACACTAGAGTTTGAGACCTGGCCGGCTGGCTGGCTGTATATCAGCATGTCTGGCTGAGAGGGTCTCCTCTATTTTTTGGAGGTGCTGGCAGCAGGGGAACCAAGACAAAACGGAAATACTGTTTTTATCAGCTTGAGCAGTGATTGCAGTAGGTGCCCAATTCCAGGGGACATCAGTAGTGGCACTACACTTTGTGCATCCTGTTTGTAGCTGTGCCAGTGCTGGGTTAATCTGCTAAGTCACTAGTTGGGTGGCATGGCACACTGGGTCAGGCCACCTGCCCTGGAGTTTGGGGGCAGATTCTGTTCGGTCCTGGATTTTGGAAGTTTATTCCTATCTGGCCCTGGCTATTTCCTTGTCCCTGAAGACCTCATATAGATAGGGTGGGAATCTGACAGGTAGATGTCCTATGAATTCAGCTGCCTGCATAACATTCCTGAAATGAGCTGCCACTGTTTAGACCATGCTTTGTACTTAAGGCTTCCTTCATCCTCCTGCCCACCCTGATGAGGATAAGACCTTGGAGATGTGGCAGCATCCAAATCCCTGTAGCTGGGTGCGCTGGAATAGACGACAGACACAGAATCTTTTAGAATGGAAAAGACCTCTGAGATCATTGAGTCCAACCTGTGACCAAACACCACTGTCAGCTAGAGTATGGCACTAAGTTTCACGTCCAGTGTTTCCTTAAACACTTCCAGGGATGGTGACTCCACCATCTTCCTGGGTAGCCCATTCCAATATCTAATCACCCTCTCTGTGAAGCATTTTTTCCTAATGTCCCACCTAAACCTCCCATGATGCAATTTAAGACTCTTTCTTGTCCTATTGCTAGTTGCCTGCCAGAAGAACCCGACCTCCCAGCTGGCTATAACCTCCTTTCAAGTAGTTGTAGAGAGCATTAAGGTTCCCCCTGAGCCTCCTCTTCTCCCAGCTAAACACCCCGTGTTCCCTCAGCTGCCCCTCATGGGACATGTGCACCAGACGGTTCACCAGCTTTGTTGCCTGTCTCTGGACATGCTCCAGCACCTCAATGTACTTCCTGAACTGAGGAGCCCGGAACTTAACACAGCACTTGAGGCGTGGCCTCATCAGTGCCAAGTTCAGGGGAAGCATCATTTCCGTAGTCCTGCTGGCCACACTCTTCCTGGTACAGGACAGGATGCCATTGGACTTCTTGCCCACCTGGGCACTTGCTGGCTCATGTTCAGACACTGTCATCCAGCTCCTCCAGGTACTTTTCTGCTGGGTCACCCTCTATCCACTCTGTCCACAACCTGTAGCGCTGCAGGGGGTTACTGTGGCCAGAGTGTAGGACCCAGCACTTAGTCTTGTTGAACCTCATTCCACTGGTCTTGGCCCATCTATCCAGCCTGTCCAGGACCCTCTGCAGGGCCTTCCTACCCTCCAGCAGATCAACCCTCTGACCCAACTTGGTGTTGTCCATGAATTTGCTAATGGTAGGCTTAATGGTCTCATCCAGATCATGAATAAAGATATTGAACAGGATTGAGCCCAACACATCCCTGAGGGATATGATTAGTTACTGGGTACCATCTGGATCTAACTCCATTCGCCACCATTCTCTGGGCCTGGCCATCTAGCCAGTTCTTCACCCAGCGAGGAGCACACCTGTCCAAAACCACGAGCTTCCTGCTTTTCCAGGAGTGTTGCATGGGAGTCAGTGTCAAAGGCTTTGCTGAAGTCCAGGCAGACACAGCCACAGCCTTTCCCTCATCCACCTGGCAGGTAACCTGGTCTTTAAAGGAGGTCAGGTTGGTCAAACAAGACCTGCCCTTCCTAAACCTGCACTGGCTGGGTCTGATCTCCTGGTTGTCCTGTATGTGCTGTGTAATCACACTCAAGATAATCTGCTCCGTAACCTTGCTGGGCACCAAGGTCAGCTGAAAGATCTGTAGTTCCCTAGTTCTGCCTTCTGGCCCTTCTTCCCACACCCTGCTGTGGGGGGGAAGTGCCCAGGAACAACTCAGTCCTGCCAGGCATAGTGAGCTGGCTCTCCCACTGAAGACAAAACGTGCCTTCAACTCTTGATCCGTCCACTAGCCCCTGCCCTGGCTTCTTCACATTTTCCTCTCCTGTGGCTTTGCAGATGCATTCAGAGGCTGGAAGATGCTGGACACCTACAGGCAATGTGGGAAGGAGCCCAAAGGCTGGGCAGAGATTGAAAAGGCACTGCTTCATGCCTGCTGGCAGCCTTTGAGCCCTCTGCCTCCTGTTAATCTCCCCAGTCCTGGCAGTCCCCAGTACCTGGGACACTTGCACAAGGCATCGTTTACTGAATGTCCCTTTTCCTTTCCACCATGTACTCCAGCATGGGGGTGCCTGGTCAGGATCACAGGACAGTTTAAGGCTCTGTATGGACTGGGGCTTAATAGCTTCACCTCAGGAACTCTCCATTGCCTACTTGGGGCAGTGGCTATCATTTTGCAGCATGTGTGGGAACATGTTCTGAGCCAGGCACCACTTGGCTGGGGTGGGTCCCTGGCCTTGTGCTGCAACAGGCCTCAGCTGAGTCCAAAAACCCTGCCAGGGACTGTCACGAAGCCCAGGAGCATCCCTGGCATCCCAGCAGCACCCAGCCAAGCAGGGCTGTGGCAAGGGGGCCCAGCAGTCTTCCTCTCCCCTCCCCCAAGTTGTTATTTCAGCTGCTGGAGCCTCGGCAGAGCTGACAAACACCCCATGGGTGCTGTTTGGAAGTACCTTCTCCCCGAAATGCTCCGCACCCTGGCTCAGGGCTCCCTTGCCGCCTGCCTCCTGCCCTCACACCTCTTCCTCTAGCCCCCAGGGCAGGCACTACATACACGAAGCCTTGTGCTTGCTTCCCTCCTGACCCACAGGTAACAGAGGCTGCTTTTCTGACAGCATAGGAGCCAGCAGCAGAACTTGTCCCTGGCCACCATGCTCCAGCCCTCCAGGGTTGCCTGTTAACCTGGAGAAGCAGCGGGTTATTTGTGTTGCTCTTGGCACGGATACCCCAGCCCTCCAAAATGCGTGAAGGCGTGGGGCATGGGCCAGCCTGCGCTGTTTGTGTTGGACCCGCCACACCAGGAATTAGTTCAACTCAGCTGCTAATTGCTTCTGAAGTGCAGGGCTGTGTCAAATAGACACGGACATGTGATGGTGACAGCCAGCATGGCTGGGGAGGAAGGCTGGCCCCACACTGTTTAGCCTAACGCTCTAAAGGCCTTGGTATCTTGCCTATCCTGGCTGCATCAGCCCCACTGAATCTGCAGGGAGTGGAGGTGTTTTGGCCATGGCCCCATATTGAAGGAGCACTGGTATGGTGATGTCATGCTCTGCTTTTGATGCAGAGAGAGCAATACTCTTCCCTTCCCCATGTTGTCTCTCCTGGGCTGGAGAGGGGGAACTGGAAAGAGGCTTTCCCAGCCCCCAGTTCCTGTGTTGAGCTCTGCTGGTTCTCCTTGCCCTGTGTCACCGAGGTCTGCTCTCATGCTTATTTGTAAGTCCCTCAGTGCTCTGATTGGTGGCTTGTAAGGGCAGGCAGTGCGAGTGGATAATTTTGCTCTGCAGAACACCTTCCCCCTTGCTTGAGCACGGGCTGATGTTCTCCATCCCTTATCCTTCCACTGTGCCTGGCCCTGCCATAGCTTCAGGGCTGCAGGGGTCGTGGTGCAGAGCGATCCAGTTCCCTCACCTTGATATGAGCCTAGCTGAGGGTAGGCAGGAGTGGGCAGACCTTGAAAACACCACCCTCTGTATTGTACGGAGTGTTTCTGGGATGTCCACGCGTGCCAGTACCCAAGTACCGAGTGCTGGTTGTGGAGTGCTGAGCATTTCCCTTTGCAGCATCATTTCCCTTTGAGCAGGCCAACTTCACCACCATCTCCTGTAGTTTCAGCTGTCCATCCCAGTCAAACGGGTCCTTTCCCAGAGCTGGGTGGGATCTAGGGCAGGAGGAGGTGCTGCCAGATGCTCTCCTGGCCTTGGGAAGAGGCCACCAAACCTACCACCATCTTTCATGCAGCCATGACCATGCTGTTGACCCCAGGGTGATATGCAGGGAGAGGGCTCTATGCCAGGTCAAGGAATGAAAGCCCCAGGCAGCCTCAGGTCTTTGGGGTGGACACAGTACCCCAAATCTCATCCCTCTGAGATTTAGCATTAACTATTGCTTTGAGCCTCAGTAGGTTAAAGTAGCCTACCTGTCCTGGGCCTCCACCCCTGCTGGATGCTTAGCCCTTCTTGGATTGTTACCCTGCTGGTCTGTATCCTGCCATCCTGCCTGTGCCCTCTCCCACCCCTCCTCTCCCTCCCCTTGCTTTTCTTTAGTAATTGTTGTGTCCTTTAAAAGCCCAAACGCCCATTGTCCAAACGGGGATTAAGCACCATCTGTACAAACTTTGAGGCCATTTTCAGTGACTGGGAGGAAATAGATGACTCAGAGAGACGTTGCAACACAGATCGGCTGTGACCCTGGCTGAGCGGGTGGATATCTGTGGAGCAGTCCTGTTAACCCAGGCAACTCCTGGCAGCATTTTGAGGCTCATGCAGCCAACAGCAGTTTTCAGGGGGCTGTGGGATCCCCCCTGATTTGTGAAATGTTTCCAAACAGTCATCCCTCATGGCAGAGCTGTAGTCCATCTGGTCCCACTGATGGCTCCTGAGATCTGATTTGGAGCAGTGCTGGTGGGAAGGAAATGCAATGTGTGGGCTTCACAGCAGAGTGCTCTGGCCAGGAGGTCCACCATTAGCGTGGGACCTGCTGAGAGCCTCATGCTATGATCCTTTTTCCCTTGAAATGATGTCTGAACGTTAGTGAATGCCTTGGAAGAGGGTGACAGTAAGCCCAGCATTCACTGATAGATGTCAGGAGATGCCTTTTCATGGGAGCAGGATCGTTGTGCTCAAGTCGCTTCTCTCTACACCACCTCGCCTGCCCCATGTGTGACATGTTCCCAATAGCCCCTTGAGATTGGGATGGCACCCAGACCAAGGACACGGTGGTGGTGCGCAGGAGGCAGAGGACCAGGCTACTGGGCATGGTGGTCCAGCAGCAAGGAGTGCTTAGCTGAAGTAAAATATCCAGCAGCATGTTTTGCAGGCAAGAGCAAAACCCTGCCTTAGCAAACTGCAACAAAAACCTTCTTTGATCCAGTGTCCTTAAGGAAGTTAGGGGAAAGAAAACAGATTAAGATTGAGAAGATTGAGTGGATTACGTGTTTTGAAGGATTTAAGGTGGTATAGGTTATACCATGATTACAGGAAGTGGCTTTGGGTCCTGAGGAGGTCAGACACAACTAAGCCCAAGGTGCTGAACTGGGATCCCTGGGTGATGGATGTAAGAATGAGGACTGAAGTGCTTCTGATTTTTGTAAGGGAAAAGGGGATTTCTAGCTTGCAGCTTTTTCCCTTTGCCCCCTGTTTTTGCTGTTCCCCAGCTCCACAATGGCTTAACTCTGCTGATGTGCAGGAGGGAATGCTGGAGTAGCTGTGAGTTCAGATCCAACACCAAGGATGAGGCAAGGCCGGACTTTGAGTGATGGCAGTGTAATGGGAGGAACATCAGGAAAATGATCTTCAGCTCCTGCTCATGGTGCTGTCCGTGCCCACTGCATTGGGACGGGAAACTGGTGTGAGATATGCTGGAAGTGTGCATGTATCCAAATGTGATATCCTGTGCACAGCTTAGGGTCTTCACATCCTGAGAACTGGTGGTTGGGGCAGGAAATAAGTAGTTCTCAACAAGGTGCTGTGATTAAGACAGCTTTACACCACAAGTGCAGCCTAGACAGATACAATAATGCCAAGAGTTGGTGAAATTGTCAGGCAGAGCTTAATTAAATGATCTGAAGACAGTGCTAAGGCAGGTGAGTTTTTGCTTGGCTTAACACACAGAAAAGAGCAGAAAAGGAGAGGAAAGAATTCCCCCCAGTCTCAGCTGGTTCAATTTCCAGTGATGGTCAAAGAGTTAAAAGTGATACATTGGGAGTTATGAGTGTTTATCTAAAAGAAAAGTGGCAGGTGAAAGGGATAAAATAACACAGTTTGTAAAGCAATGCAATATGTTTGAATTATCTGAGGATCAGAGTAGGAATTTGGAAGGTAATATTGGATAGAAGGAAATGGGAGATGGAGACAGAAATAGGATGGGGAAAAAACAGCTTGAGATGGCTTTCCTACTGGTTGCTACAAAGGAAAAAAATGGGTTGTTATCATTAGGACCACTGTGAATTTCTTTATTAGAGGGGATTTTTATTGTACTTTCAGAATTAAGCTCAGGGCCTCTGCTGTATCAGGGCGCAGAACAGACCCTCCCAAGCTGGGTTTGGCTGGAAAAATGTGCAGAGTGTTTTACCATGACCAGAACATCCCTGGACATGGCCCTTGTGCTCAAATGACCTGTGGAACACTCAGTGCCATCCCTGACTGATGGATCCTTTGCTTACTCCTTGGTGCAATATGGGTGCTCAGCCCCATGGCAGAATTGCGTTTCCTCCCAAATCTCCAGTGTGCTGCGCACTTCAGCAGTGATGACAAAACTGCTCTCTAACTGCCCAGCCAGGTGCTTCTGCTCTTGCCTCCATAGCACTGGGGGATTTTCTTCGTGGAGAAGCAAGTGGGTGAATGGGTTTTGGCACCATGGCAAGATGCATGGGATGCAGCTGGGAAACTGCACTGCTAGGAGAGCTTGGACACCTCCAAAGGGCTGCTCTTAAACTGTGGCAGAGCTATGCAGGAAGATTTCAAATAGATTTGTCCCAGTGCCCTCACTCTTAATTGGCTTCTATGACCTTGGCTTCACCTGCTCTCCAGGCATCATCCCCACTAGCCCAGAGCTCAACTCCTGGGCTGTTTGACTGGTTCTGGGACATTTTCAGCTCATGCTGCCTGAGAAACTCAGAGAAGGCTTCGGGAAGTGGCAGCACCTCCACTGCTGCCTCTGCCCAGAGCCTTCTGCCTGGACTGGCTTCCCAGATCCAAAATCTTCATATGCCTCCTCAGCCACATCTTTGCCCTGGCCTCTGATCCTCTAAATGGTATGATGTTGCCTCCACCTTCATCTCCTAAAGCCTTTGGATGGCAGCTCTCTCACAGTCATGATGTTGAAAGAATGCTCTCCCATTACGTGAGCCCTCTGTTACCAGTGTTCCTGTGCCTTCAGCACTCAGCGAGGAGACCAGGACTATATTCCATACTCTGTGTGGTTTGCACGTATGATGATACACACCATCCTCCTCTAACCAAGAGAAGGTAAAAGAAAAAACCTAAGAGCAGGGTGGAATTGATGCCTTGACTTCCTGAGCCTGCAGACACCCCAGATCAAGGGCTCCAAGGTGACCATCATCCCAGTGGCATACCTTATCAGTCTGGTATTTCCTAGCTGTGTCACATGGAAAATGGAGATGAAAAAGTGACTATACTGAGAACAAAAGTCACAAAGGACTGATTTATTTTGCATCTAATTCAGCCTTGAGGCCCTCCCAGATGTGCAGGGTTTTTTCGTGGAAATGAAATGGTTGCAGATTTTCCAGCTGGCCAGGGAACAGAACACTTACCCCAGGCCAGGTCTCAGGGCTTCCACTGTTGCTTCCTCACTTGGGTTGTTCTGTGGTTCCCCATGGCCATCTCGAAGTTCATTTTTCTTAACAGCATTCTGAGGGTCTGATCTTCTCTTATGGCCCCAGACGCGTTGAGTGTGTCATCGTCCTGTTGTGATTGCCCAGTGAAACTGTGGTTGCCTCATCCCTGGAAGTGTCCAAGGCCAGGCTGGACAGGGCTTGGAGCAACCTGGAATAGTGGAAAGAGTCCTTGCCCATGGCAGGGGGTTGGAATGAGATGAGCTTTAAGGTCCCTTCCACCCCAAGCCGCTCTGTGAATCTGTGGTCTTCATGGTGTCCTTGGAAGTGGCTGTAGGCAGACAGTTACCCTGTATTGTTCTCAGGAAGCTTTTCTGTGCAAGGTTGCTACCCCTAGTAATTTGGAAAGGCCACATGAATACTGATGTTCCTTTTTTTTTCATAATTACATGTTTTTTCACTCTTCAAATTAAGCTACATATCAACCACAGTGCTTTGACCCTCAGCAGTGCTATGAACATGTTCTATATTTCTGTGGTCATTCTTGGACATTTTGTTTTACAGCCAGATTTGAAGGCCTTTATAATCCTGCTACATTTAATTTTCTGCATAGCTTCCTTCTTGGACAGTAGCTTAACAAGCAACTCTGCAGTGCAAAAGGGTGCCTGGACTGTTCTTTTAAGAAGCAGCCTGAAAACTCCCTTTTAAATTTCTAATTCTTGGGTTCAAGAGCTTGCTGATAAACTTCCTCTCCTTCAGAAAATCAGAGGCTTTGAGGCTCTGTCAGATGCTGAGTCTCCTGGATGTCTTTGGTGGAAGCTGTAAATATGAGGGAAGATGCAGTAGTACTTTTGGTTTCTACATCTTTTCCTGGCCACAGCAATTTTTCTGATAGTTCCTTGACATGAGGTGAGGTTGTGCATCTCTTGTTTCTGGACCAGTGAAGTAATGATGTATATGCATGAAGCTGAAATCATGTTGCAAACCAAATTATGGGAACTGGAGAAGCTACTGGCTTCTCAAATTATGGGGTAGGGAAGAAGTCACAGTCCTGATGAGCTCCAACCTGTTGAGCAAACAATAGGTGCATTGTTCTGTCAATGGTTCATGTACCTGCGTAGGATCATCTGTGGGGACCTGGGGAGGATAAGGCAGGTGAGAAGTGACCAGCCATCATGGTTTTGGGTCCTGGTCTGTCCAGCTGTAAAGGCAGGCTTCCTACTTGCTGGTTACCTGCTTTGCCACCCTGCTTGATAGCCTTCCTTTGGAAAGGGAGGTGGTGGTAAGACCTTCTCATGGATTGAGTTTGGCTACCCCCAGCTTAGGAAGGTGGGACACCTGAAGAGACAGGCCATTGAATTTTCCAGCCCCTTATTGTTCCTTGCTGTAATAGCCTTACCATCCTCTGAGGAAAGAATTTCTTCCTAACATCTAAATCTCTCTTCTTTTAGTTTAAAACTGTTCCCCCTTGTCCCATCACTATTTGCCCATGTAAATTACAGGAGGAAAGCTGTGATATAGTGCAACAACTGAACTAGATCAGAGCGGAGAGGGACAAGTTGGCTCAACCGCCACTGAGGGGTTTGGGGTGGGTTATTTTTTGCACTTCTGAGCAACTGATTCAAATTGAGGCTTGCAATTTGTGCTTTCATTCATGGTGAAAGCTGGAAGGAGAAGAATCCAATGGATCTTTTGGCTGCTTTGGACCAAATATCTAGTGTTGAGGCACTGCCCAGAGCAGTTTGGGGATCCACAATGGTACAGACCTCACCTAGCCAACAAGCCTTGCTCATGCACTTGTGGAAATACTAGCAATCAGATCTGGGACGGGGGAAGGAATGTGTTGCCACATCTGGAGGTCAGCCAAGGATTGATCATAGCTCCTGAGGTCTGAGCACAGGCTCAAGGATGGGGCCTGCATGTGGCCACATCTCTTGAGTCCTTGAGCAGGAGCTTGGTGGCTGCAGAAACACCCTGATCATGTCTGCAAGGGATGAGAAGGGCAGTGCCCGGTGCAAGTGCTGCTCAAGTATCAGGTGTTAGTGTGGTCCAGCCTAAATGCTGTGTGAGGCAGGGCCTGTTCCTCAGCCCACCTCCTGCCCCTTCCTCCCCTCCACCCACACTGAGTGTTACAATCCAGTCCAAGGCAGGTTGCACAATTTATTTTCCTGTGCTTAAAGCAGGATTTTGGCAGTCAGGGTCGGGAGGCCTCTTTGAGGAACGCTGGCTAGGCGCCCTCCTACCATCAGAGTATCACACTGCTGTCAAAGGCTCTGCTCTGCTTGGTGTCTGTCCTTCAGTGTGGCCTTGTGCTGCAGCCTTGTGCTGATGGAGGTGGTGCTGGGTGTCCAAGGCACTGCTGACACCTTCAACAAGTGCAAGTGGGAGCAATGGTCAGCCTAGTGCAGGTGCTCCTATGCCAGACTGAGGTGAGACCTGTCATTCCCAATTACTTGGCATGGCAGCTCTAAGGAGGACTGATCCTCTTCTGCCACTTGCCCATGCAGTGAAACAGCATTCCATTCTTTAAATATCTTTTTGGTGGTCCTAGACTCTTTTTCCTGCTATCTCCATCACCTTGCTTCCCTACAGGCAGCTGGTAAAGTCACGTGGATAAAGGGAGAGCAGGAGATAACAGCAGAATTAATGTGCTCTTTGCTGAAGGAATATGAGAAGGGATTTGCTATAACATTCACCAGTGGTGTGAGGGGACGGAAAAGATGCAAGTGCTAATTCATGCTTTATCAGCACCATTAATGTCAGCAATAATGATTTAATTGTTTTGCAAGGAGCAGTGGGTGAAGCTGAACTTGTCTGGAGAGGGAAGATGAAATAGTTGGGAGTGATGGAAGTGTCCATGGCCAGTAAGGGGCATGAGGGTGATGTGGTTAAAACAGCTGGAGAGAAATACCAGCTCTGCCCATGTGCTTGGCTATGCCATGCTCAGAGTGGATCAGGGATGGAGAATTGGCAAGTGTGAAGCTCAGAGCATGAAGTAGCTGAGGCTGAAGGTGCTGGACACATGGAGTGGGTTTTCCAAAAGAAAAGGGGAAGAAAAAAGGAGCAGAACATGATGGTGAAATTGGGAGTGTGGGGAATAGGAAAAAATCATGGAGTTACCCATCAGCTGGAGCAGGGTAGAGAGGACTTGCAGGTGATATCCTGTTTTTGCCATGATGATCTTGAGTTGGCAGTGGGACATCCAGGAAGGTTTACAAATGGAAGAGGCTGGGTGGAGATGTTGGCCTGCGAGTTCTCAGAAAAGAGATGAGGTCACCACAGAGAGGGTGTTGGGGCACTGAGGATGAGGACATAACAGGGCCTGTGGGGCTGGGACGGGGCCAAGCATTTGGTGGGATGCAGAGGTGGGGAGAGGCATAGTGGGATGGTGTCTGATGTGTGTGGGATGCACGGGACAGGCTGAGCAGGTAGGGGACACTGGAGGAGGAGGATATGAACATCTTCCTCTGTCCATGGTCACAGAGAAATTGGCATCTCCCTGCCTCTTGTTTCAGCAGCGAGGTGAAGCACCTGTTTCACTGGTGAGTCTCTCACCTCAGGCCAAAGCTGGAGTGGGGAAGAGAAGGGCTAGTGGGGTGGGGTCCACCAGGGGAAGAGAGGAGCTGTTGGAAGAAAGGGTTTTTGAGAGGCTCAGGAATAATTTTGTCCCTTCCCACCACCCTTTTTCTGCAACAGCAATTAAAATTAACAAAATACCTCTCAACTGCTGCCACCACAAGAAGAGATTGGTTTTACCATAAGCCTGTGGAAAGATGACCTTTCAGAGCACACAAGCAGAGAGCTACAACTAAAGAAAGGAGGCAAGGCAGAGTGCAAGCACAGCTGAACCCAGCAGCGTGTGCTGATGCGAACAGCTCTAGACCATAGAGAAAGCCTGAAAAGGATGCAGCCAATGCTCATGGCTTGGGGAAAGGCAAGGGACAAGTGAGGGCCACTTGGACCTTGCCTGGGTATCTGGCAATACATCCTTTCCAAATCTAGCAACCCACAGGACTGGGACGGAGGCAAGAGGCATTAGTCCCTTGCTTGGCATCTACGGGCAGTTCTTGTCCCCTCCCACCTCAAATGCACGTCAAAACCACTGGCAGGACATTTCCAGCAGCACATGAGACAGCTGTGGCCCTTGACAGAGCAGAGGAGCAATGCTCCAAGCAGACGGTTATCAATGCCCTCTCCACAGGAGCAAGTCACAGACTTACTGAAATCTAAGATAAGTGGCCTTTAAGCTAGAAGTATATCAAATGGTTAAGGCAGAAGATTAATGAGCAAGCTGTTCTTTCACCGATGGGAAAACAGGGATGCAGCCAAACACCATCCTGAGGAGAGACAGCAGAAGGGACAAAGTCAGCCTTTGTCTTCCCTTTGCACTGTCAGGAGACACCATATGGGCACCTCTCCTCCCAGCTAAGGACTCTTGGGAGGAGACAACAACCATGAGGTGTTTGCATGTGCTGATTTTGCACAGCCTAGTGGAGGTGATTTCAGGATGGGAAAACCCCATGGCTTGTTCAGCATAAACTCATGATTTAATAGACAAAGTAACTATGAAAAGGCATTTCCTGCCCCCTCTGGTGCTGAAATTTACAGTTGTGAAAAGAGCCACAGTGCTGTGGAGCTGAGGTATCTCTGGGTGAAATTTGCAGGGCTCAGCTTTCATCACAGCTTGAAAAAATCCCTGTGCAGAGATTATCACCACATTGATCTGAATTGTCTTGCTCAGCTTTGGCCCTCATTTTAGATGGACAAAGAGCAGAAGTCTTGGCCGCTGGCCTGAGGTCTGTGACCTCCTCCGCATGAGCTGGGAACACTCTGTAAGGTACTTGAGAACTTGAGAGATGGAGCAGGGAAACTTACTATCCTCTCTGGGAATTTAATTCTGCACCCTTTGTCAACCTAGCCAACTGAGAGAGGCAACTCCTGCCCTGGTGAGGAGATCTCTGGTTTGCATTGAAGTGGATGAACCCTTGGTGCTCTACCTGAGTGTCATGAGGGTGTCCCTTCTACCACCAGAACCTGGCACCCTCTGCTGGAGGTTTACTGGAGCAGGGGCTGAGCAGGCAGGAGGGAGGCAGCTGGGTTGCACTGGGGGGGTGTCTTGATGCAAACCTCCCTCGCCCTGTGCTGCTTCAAGTCAGTTGTCAGCAGCCATCCAGCCAGATGGCGTCTGGAGACCTTCCAGTGACCACAGGCTCTCCCCCAGCCCATCACTGCCACGGCACAGACAAGATTTCACATATGTCTGTACATTCCCCCAACCTTTCCCTTCTTACAGAAGAAAAACAAGACTGCTGGTTTGCAGGGACCCCCTCCTCCAGCCACAGCTCTTGCCTTTCCTGGACCATGCAGGGAGCTCCCTCTTAAAACAGGAGCGCTTGGAGATGCCACCCTATGCTCACTCCTCACCACATCACAAGCAGATGTTCCTGTTGGCTTGAGGTGCTGTTTTTAAGTTTTTCTCTGCTCCCCTTTTGCCTCTTGACTCACAGACCAGTGGGTGAGGGAGAGAGGAACCGGTTTGCTTTCTACCTCCCCTCTCAGTGCCCCTCTGCTTATTAGTTCTCCAAATATTTTGTCCCGCAGCCCAACAGCAAGGACTCTGCACTGACTCAGTCCCAGGCGGAGTAAAGCCGGAGCGGGTAGGACAGTGCCTTATCCCCATGGCAGTGCTCCAGGGAGCAGGAGGGAGCAGCTGGGGCCCTGCTGCACTAAACTCATGTGTCTTGGGCACACAAGACAGCATCCCTCTGGCACAGTCCTTCTCTCATGCTTCCTGAGGGTGAGACAGTGATAGAGGGAGAGCACGAGCATTCTCTTTTCCTTCAGCAGCAGCTTTCCTTCACCCTCAACAATTGCTCTACTTTATACTTTTGCTTTTCTCAGCATCCAGCAGGACAGGTACTGACCCCAGCACCCTCCTGGGTGAGGAGAACAGGCATGTGGAGGAGCAAGAGGAGACCTGTTGTGGGATGCTGGTGGGCAAGGTTGGGGCAATTATGGGACACAGGAAAAGAAATCCACTGAGATTTCCTCCCATCAGCTCTCAGCAAAATTAAGAGTCACTGGTCTACTGGTACCACTGCCCTTCACTGTCTCCAGTGGAATAAGGTACTGGAGAAGAGAAGAGGGAAGTGGACCATGGTGGGATCATCGCATCCTCCAACAGCCCTGGACGCTCACTGTAAGTCAGAGTGGCCCCTTGAATGGTTCCAAAATCCATCCAATGCCCCGGAGGCCATTGAGTATCTCACAAAAAGGATGTGCAGGAGTGTCCCATGTTCTCCTTATAAATTGATCACTCTGGCTGATCTCCACGTGGAACTGTTGGGGTAAAGTGCCACCCTTTCACCACCAGCCCATCCTCTACCATGTACCTGGCTGCACTCCCTCCTGAGGCTCAACCAGAGCAGTGGCTCAGCACATACCTTAAACAAACAAAAATAACTGTGACAGAAGATTTCAAATACTGCACTGTGCTCAGCTTAAACACATCCCATCTGCAGTGCTCCAGAATCAGCAAGAGCCCATCTGATAGGGGCTGGCGATGGGCTGGCATCACAGAGGTCCCCCACCAGCCAGAGAGCAAACTGAGGCTCTGGCTTCAGCAAGAAATACAGCAAAGCAGACAAAACAAAATAAAAAAAGCCAACAATGATAAATTTTTTTGAAACTTTAAATATTTTTTCTTTAAAATCTGTTTTTCTCTGGGGTTCTGTCTTTGTAAAGAGCTGTGCTCTCCCTGCAGTGTCTGGGCCACTTCCTCAGTCCTGGCCATGGGGCAAGGGAGAAGCAGGGTCAGTTAAAGAGGGAACAGGGGGTGGTCTCCCTTGTGCATCACCGGCATGTGTGGATCTCCACCACCCGATGGCAGGGTTTGCACTTGACAGAGCAGCACCAGTGGAATTTGCAGCTGCACCTTTCCACAACCTCCACTTCGTCCGTGTGAAAGCCGCGGCCACAGCACATTAACTCGCAGCCATCTATGGCCTTGGAGGTCTTGTTACACTGCCGGCCACTGGTGCCCAGCACTCCATTCTTGAGGTCATGGTCACAGAAATCGGGACTGGAGTCCAGGTAGACAAGGTCCTCATCCGTGTGTGGCTTGAACTGGGAATTTTTGGGCACCAGTACTTTGGTGGATCCAATCTCGCTCTGTTCGACTTCTGTGGCACCATCAAATTTCTCCTTCAGGACGTTGCCCACTTTGCGGAAGGGGGGCATGGCTTTCCAGCATGTCTTGAACTCGCACGAGCCTGACACACCGTGACACTTGCATTCCACCCGCATGTTGTTCAGGATTGCCTGAAGAACAGACACAAGGTACAAGACAGGATAATCAGCATGGGATGGACACAGCAGGGAGGGTGCAATGGATGGGGCCTGGGAGGGCTGTGCAGAAAGTGCTGCTGGTGGGATTAAATGAAGCATAAATGGCTCAAGTCATAGTTGCAGAGCCCAGATGGGATGCTGCTGTGTTGGCTGCCCAGGTTTCCCCCTTGCCATTACCTTCCTCCCTGCCTCGTTGTTGTGGAGGTTCATTAATGCTCTGTTGGAAGAGGCCCCTTTGCTCCTCTCGCGGATGTCAACGAAGGACTGTGAGAAGGCAACGCCGTAGGCGATGTTATCAGAGCAGCCCGACCACTGGAAGCCTGAGGCAGAGAGCACAGATGAGACAGGTACAGCCAGCCTGTGGTGCTTGCACTGTCCAGCCTGCTCTTCCTAAATGCCAGTTTGGCCTGCCCACCTTTGGCTGGGCTGCCTGAGGGATAGGGGAAGCTGGACAGTGTGGCCCTGAGGGACACGTGGACAAGATGTTTTCTCTGCCCTGTGGATTATGCTCTCATGTGCTTTTTTGAAAGACTCATGTGGATCAACAAACTTTTTCTCCTTTCTGGATGGCTCCAGAGAGTGGGTTTGAATTGCAGGTGTTTTGGTTATTTCGTGTCCCCGTGCAGCTGCCCCCCATTTGGACAATCACCTTGTGGGCTGCCCCCCTGCACTGTGCGGTCACATCCACACTTGTCCAGCTCGCCACTGCTGCAGGCGCGGGTCACAGCGAAGGCCACTCCTGCTGAAGAGATGGCATAGACGAACGCTGCCTCCCGTGTCCCTGCAACGGCACAAACCATGGTGGGAAACATGGCAGCAAGTCCAAGGCAACAAGAGTGAGATTTCTGCAGGGGGTCAAGCCAGGCAGCCAAAGGTCCTTATTGGACTGTTGTGCATGTCTCTGCTCCTCTCCCCTCCTAACACTGGTGTGGCACATAAACCCCCCCTGAAAAGCTGGTGCTGCACTGCCAAGAGTGCAGCAGGGAGAGCTCTTCAGAGCTTATTAGGAGAGCCTGTCTTGCCTGCTGCTTGCATGGCACCTCTGCCATGAAATCCCTCCTGCATCCAAAATCCAGTGTGCTTTCCACATCCAGGAACATCCAATGCACCTCCTTGCCATCCTCTTACACAAGGTCTCAAACTACCCTGAAAAACCCTGCTCTCCTCCCCAGGCACCTCACAAAACCCTGCTGGTCCCCAAGGTGCAGCCCAGCTCTTGTGTCTACCTATGTGGTGTCACATGGTTGGGAAGAGCTTGTTTGGGAAGCTGGGGGCATCTCTGAGTGCGAACACAGAGGGAGGCATGGCCAGAGATCACCTCTTGTGACACTCAAATTCCCACTGTCCTCCGAGGCCGGATGAGGACACAGACTCCTCATATCTTATCAAGGAGGGCTGGCATTTGGGGTGGTCCCATGCTTGGTGCAGAGGGGGGATGGCTTGCTAGCAGATGTCACCCCAGTTTGCCAGTTGAATAGACAGCAGCTACTTTGGTGGTCGCAGCCCAGACTTTGGTGGCCCAGCTGGCAATGGCTAAGGAGGACCCAGCCAGTGTGGGGACTGAACTGCCTCCAAGTTAATCGAGGTTAATAGTAGGGTCATGTTGGTCGGTTTGTGCTGTGGCTGCCTAAAAAGAGACGACTTTTAGTTTCTGGTATTTCTGGTATTTCCAGTCCCTGAACCTTCACAAAAAAAAAAAAAGAGATCTTCTGCATTGAGGGGAGGAAAGTCAAAGAAGGAGCTGGGGCGATACACTAGGGGTCTTGGGATGGGAAGTGAGACAGTGCCTCAGATATGGCACCTGAGGGGAGGCAAGGGACACTTCAGTGGTTTTCAGGCTGTGCACAGGGGTTTTCCACACCATCTCCTCACCCTGATGCTCTGGTTTGATTACAGTCCTGTGCCTCTGGAAGCCTGGTTGCAGCTGGGATCACAGGGATTGTGGGCTGCCCTGGCCTTACCCACCCTGAAGGCTGGCAGCTGGCTGGTGGTGGGCGATGATGCTGTCCTCAGGGGCCCAGACATTGTGTGTTTTTCCCGTGCCAACTGACAGCAAGCTGTCCTCCTCAGGGCATTTGTTGATGCTCTGATCGAGAGCAGCCACATGCCAGTCTAGCAGTGGCCATCGCTTCAGCACTGCCCAGAGAAGAGACCAAGAAAATGCAGTCATGAGCTTGGTGGGGAAGAGATGAGACCACAGGGTGACTTTAGGACCCCTTTTCAAACTTGGCATGTCCTTGTCAGAGGTCTCCTGATGCCCTGTCCTGGTGCCTCCCTACAAATGCATGTGATAAAGGTTCAGAAGAGCTAAGGAACAGCAAGGGTCTGGATAGACTGTCCCTAACACCGTGAAAAGAGCCCTGCTGAAGTGCCCAGGGACACATCCACCCCAAGATCCAACACTGGGCCATTCTTGACTCTCCTCAGCCACTGGTTCAAGGACAAGTAGGCAAAACCTGCCTGCAGCTCACCAAACTGCTCTCGTAGCTATTCCCCCAGCAGCATCACCCAGGCACACACCCTCCCGGCTCACCTTGCGTCACCACCTTGCCGAAGACAGGCAGGGTGTCCAGCGTGGAGCAGTTCCAGCGGCGGTTGCGGAACTGGTACTGGCATTCCTCAATGGCCAGCTGGGCTCCACGTCGTACTGAGTCCATCACCTCCAGGTTCCTCTTGCACATCTGCACCTGGCGCTGGATCAAGCCCTTCAGCTTCTCACAGGTCTCCTCCTCAGAGATGCTCCCTACTGAAGACAGCTTCGCCAGGTACCTGCCACAATGCCAGCACAACGGGTTAGGAGGCAAGGGCTGGGGGAGCACAAACGCATCTTCAGCTGAAACACCCTGTCTTGCAGAAAGCAAGTAGACTAAATCTCTCACTGGATCTTTATCTGGGACCTAGTGCCTACCGGGGGTCACCTTCAGAGTCACCAATATAGTACACTTAAGGATACATTTTTGGCTGACAGAGAGCAAGCCCAAAGTAAAACAGTCATTCCTCTGCAGCCTAGTCCCTTTCTCTTAGGGATTCCAGCTGCTGGCTCCCCTTTGCCTCTGTTGCCTGCAAGGAAGATATTTTCAGTGTTGTCTGAATGTGCCCAGTCATGTCTCCTGAGTACCGGCAGATCCAAGTGCTACTAGAAAAAGCCAGAGGTCTCCAAAGTCAGCCAAAACAAGCAGGACAGGCATTTGTCTGCCAGCTCCATATGCCACACTGCTCCCACAGCATGGCCATGTGCCCATCACTGGCAAACATTACCCTCCAAACCACTTCCCTCCTGGATCCTGCTTTTAGCTGCCCCAGCTCCCAGCAGGCAAGGATGGCCTCTGGGAACTGCCAGGTTTCCTGTCACTTGGGATTCAAGCAGGGCTTGAAGTGAGGCAAAATTGCACATACTGGGCACCTCTTCCACCAGCCCAGCTTGCAAACAGGGCCATGAGGTCTTTGCTGACTAGGAAAAGACTGGGTCTGTGTGGAGAGGACCACGTGCTCTACTTTCCTTAGCCTCATCCTCAGCAGAAGGAGTCAAAGAGTTGCTCTTGGGTGTCAGCATTAGGGGAATGAGGGAGCTTATCCTTTAGGGGCAAGCACTTGGAAAGCTCTCAACATCTTGTTACCCAGCGGACATAATGGTCCCTGCTGCACATCCCAGTAACCAAACCCACTACCCCTTGTGGGGTTGTAAGCATGATGCCCATGCTTACCCATTTCCCAGCTCCACCCTCCTGCCCCAGCCTTTGGATCATAGAAGAAGTTTAAGATAAACTTAGTTAGACTATCCAATAGGACTGTAGGGGTAGTTCAAGATACTCTACAGCTATCAGTACCTGTGCTGGCAGGTGTGTATAAGAGACTCCCTCCTTCCCAACACTGCTGGCAGCTGCTTCAAATGACATTACCACGGGGCCCCTGCACGGGACAGGTGCATAACTCATGCTTGCACCTACCCGCTGACCACACTGAGCTCTAGCGTCCTTGGGAATCAGCAGTGCTGGCTCATGTCTCGTCTGCATGAAGAGATGCAAGTTCCAAGCAGAAGCTCTTTGGAAACCTCATTCCTTGACTCTGCATTTCCCAGCTTTACAGAGCTTGTGGGGTTTTTTTGTTTGCTTGGGTTTTTCCCCTCCTCCTCCCAAGTTGCAACATCCTGCTAAGGATTTTTCCTTTGAAGCCCTGCTCGCCTCTGAGATGTGACTGTGCAAAAGTGGCTCCTGCTCCCTGCCAGTTCCCATGTGTCCCAGGAGCCAGATCTGCTGACTTCAGCCGCAAAATCAAGTTGTCACAGCCTCTTCCTCTCATTAACCCTGCCAGTCTGCCCCAGGAGGAGAGAACAAGATTTTCTCTTCTGTGCCTCAGCAGAATTATTCACCAACTTGGGGACTGTGGGAGCGAGGGAGAAAGCTGTCTTGGCTTGCAGTGTCCATGCATGGTGATATGCCAAAAGTATTCAACTTTCCCTGTATGTGATCACTGGATCCCTCTCTGACAGTGGGAGGCAGCAGGCTGCTGGGCTTTCAGAGCTAAGTACTTTCCCAGCTTTTATACCAACAAAGCATCTCTGGCCAAGGCTTCCTGCTCCTTCAAGGACATGGCACTGTTTGAAAAGGAGAGGACCTGAAGCATGAGTGGCTTAGAAAACCCATTGTGGCCAAACCGAGGGCTGTCACCTTTCTGCTGGCCCCCACACCACACAGTGAGTGTCCCCTGTCCCTGCGCTGCAGTCCTGGACATGGAGTGCAACAACTGCTGTTCTCACACCTTGCTGCACTTGGCTGACGTGGGGCGAAGGCAACAAACTACCTCTGGGAGCTCTGAGGATGTAGGATGTTAAGACACATGGAAGGCCTGTAATAGCTCTGTCCCCTCCCAGGCCCAGTCATCATTCCAGTTTGGGCATGGGGAAGCTAAAACACAGCAGAGTGGTGAGAGTCATCCCAAGACAGTGTAGGTTGTTGATCAGTTTTGAGCATGGAAGCCAAGAAAAATCAGAATCTACTTCCAGTGCTGATTTGACTTCCCCCCTTGCTGGCATTTATCATGCCAGGGAACCAGCTCCTGCAAAGCCACGAGGCTGGTCTTGTAGATGAGTTAATGCCTGCTCTGACTGCAAGCACCTTGGCAGGAGAGTGCTGTGCTGCAGGTGTAGTAGCCACAGTAATATCAGCTCTGCTCAGGATGGGGCATCATCTCCTTTTCTAATGTATTTCTCAGCTTGAGATTCTCCAGGCAATGTGGAGCAATAAATTCAAAGCATGCATGAAGAAAAGCATGACAAGAGCCTTTTAAGCTTTTCCAAAGAGATGTACCTGATAAGGTGCCTCCCCAACCCACATTTAATGCTGTTTGGGACAATAAAACAAAGGCCAAAGATGCTTCTAAGATGGGTACAGCTCTCCAAGAACAGGTCTGGTAATTTGTTTTGCAAGGCAAGCAAATAATATGAAACTATCCAGAATGGTGCTCTGGTCTCTCTCTCTACCCTGACAGGTTCCTCTGTGTCCCCTCGTCCCTCCTCAGCCCGTGCTTACCAGCCCCTCTTTGGGGATAGAGGTGACTATGGCTAAAACGCTGTGGCCCCATCACACTCATCTTGCTAGCAGTCCATGAGAACCATCAGTGCTTTCCAAAAGACATGTTTTTTGACAAGAGAGGAAGCTCCCATCCTGGTCTCTGGTCCAGGATGTATCCAGAGGTTGAGGCAAGGATATAAGGAAGACTCTTTGCTGAAGGACCTCAGCTTTGAGGCTCTCTCATTGCATCCTTCCACACCATATTCAGTGGCACCAGGTGGGAACTCTTATCCCCTTTCCCCTCTCTGGGGCAGATGAAGGGTGCGATAGGAGCTGGAAACCTGCTCTGCCCTCACCAGCACTGAGAGATGCCTCCACCCTGCAGCTCACAGCATGTTTCTCAAGGCTGTAGAGCTCCAGCAAGGCACCAAACCTATATGCAGCATCCCACAGAACCCATGGAAACCTGGCTCTAGCACTTTGCCTGGTTCTTAATGAGAATTTTGCTCCAAAATTTGTTTTCCAGGGCTGCGGTGGTAGAAATCACAGACAAAGCTTTTGTCTACCTGCATGCCAGACAGGCACAGCAGGAGGAACACAACAAACAGTCCTTGTCCTCTGCAAAGTCTTGGTGCAGATCTCCCTCATGACATCACATCTTGACTGCCTGTGCACAGCTTTAGATTATAACTTAAGTCTCACATGCAGCCTCAAAACAGCCCTACTTGTGGGGAAAAAAAAACCCAATGAAAAAACCCAAAGAATAGCATATTTTCTTCCTTTTCCAAGACTGGGCAAAGAATGTTTGAAGGGTGAGTCGCTGCCCACACCTTTTGTTCAAGTTCTGTCTTCTTGCTTCATTGTGGCCTTTATGTTTCTTTTCTACTTCCTTTAAATTCAGGCAGGTCACTCCCAGAACAATAATAAATAATAAAAGTAAAAAACTGACAGAAGTCTTTTCCTTTTTTTTTTCCATTCACAGAATTGAGATCAGGATTGAAGGCCCATAATTTAAGCAGCTGCATTTAATCCACCCTGGAAGATAGCAAATAAGTAAACCTCAAATCCAGGAAGCTTTGGAAAGGGAGAATGTCAGAAAGGCCTGCTTAAATAAAAATGATGAAAATATTTTCAGGAGGAAGAATAATTGGTGGCATGACAAGGAGACACTGAAAGAGCCACAGCAGTTGGCAAACAGAGCAAGGAGGTGAGGGAAGGAAATTCCCTGCCATGGGAAGGTGTGGAAATTTCAGTTATTGACAAATTCTCAACAGAGGTGAGTCACGGAAGGTGCAGCAGATGTCCTGGAGAAGGCAGAGATCTCTGGTGTTTCTTTTATTTAAAAAATAAGTTTCAAGTATGAGAACTCTTTGTATTGTCCCATTTTGGGACTATTTTCCTGAAGATGCCAACAGTCAGCAGCATCACTGATAAACTACTCAATAGATGTTCAGAAGTCAGGTCAGCTCAGAACACTCAACCTTCCAGGCTAAGGCGACAAAAAAGCTTACCCAAGTCTTAAATTGCAAAGATACAGCTCTACTCCTATCTGAGAGGCAGCAAACACTCTCCTGCTCATGGAGGGGTCAGCAAGCACATCTCTGGGCCTTCTGAGGCTGCAGAGACAGTGACTTGGGGTTGTGCTGAGAATTGAGACTGCTTGTGCAGGCAGGTTGCTTCTGCAGAAGAACAAAAGGCTTGGTTAGGATATGAAAAACCCATGTAAAAACCCCACACAACCCTGCATGCATCTATCTATGTGGACAAATAGATGTATACAGGGAGAGGTACTGACCAGTGTTGTGGCTCCTTGCAAGGAGCTATCTGGCTGCTATGGAGAAGTGGATAATCTTCCCCTTGTTGCCTTCCCCTTACAAGCAGAGTGAAGCCATGGAGAGATGCTCCTCATGATTTCTCACAGTGTCCTGCACTGGACTTCGTGCCACTCTCCCTGTGCCAGCTGACAGGGATCCTTGGCACGGTTCCACAAGTCTGCCAGCTTGTGCATGTTCCTGTCAAGATTTGCTGGAGACCTGCAAGGTTGCCCTTGTCCATCTGCTGGCTCTGCCCAGGGACTGGGGATCCCCCTCCTAGGATTAGATATCCTGCCCTTCTACTCCTTCTCAGTGTAAATAATGATTTACAAAGTCATCCTCTGAGACCTTGTCTGGTCTCTTCTCTGAAATAAATGCAGCTCTCTACCTCAGTCCTTCCTGTCACTGTTAAGGCATCATCTCTTAGCTGAAAGCTGCTTTTCACACCTACTCTCCACCTCCAATTAACAGCTGCCAAAACAGTCTCCCAGGAGGAGGCATTGCTATGCTCACCATTATCTGCCTACAGCCCCCACCCCCTCAGCTCAAGGGTGAGGCTACACGTCCAATCCTGTCTCCCCACTCCTTAGACCCTGCACCTAACACTATGTGTACCCAGCAAGCATCCATTTACCCATGCCCCAGCCACTGGTGATAGCCTCCCTTCTCCATTCCAAGTCTGGGGCTCAGCTGCTGGTCCTAAGCTGCTTCTTGGCTTTCTGAGCATCCGGGGGCAAAATCTCTACTTCATAATGAGGAAGAGCAGAGTGAAAGGTGGGAAGAGCTTGAGCAGCATCCACTTTGGAAATCTGCTTTGAACGTGAAGGAAATATCCTTTACTACATATTCCTTTACAAGTCAATAGAAGCTATTTTTTAGTTTTTGTAAGAATTTGCAAATAGAAGGTTTCTGCAGGATTAGTTTGATCTTGCCCAACTTGCAATAGACCCCAGGCTGCTCTCCATCAGCCAAGAGACCCAATTATTTCTTCCCCAAGTAATTTCATGAAAGCACAATACTGGATCCAGTTCTGCTGAGCCAGCCAGATCCTGCACAACACCTTCCCAGCTGCAAAGTGCCAACAGCCCATGGTAGCAGGTCCTAGAGAGCCTGGAGGATGCTGCTGGGGGTCACCCACAGGTGTGAGAGGCATACACCCCAGGGTGGACAAAACAGAAGTTACCTGCAACGGGTATCCACAGCAGAGTCTGCCATTCGAGCAGCCCTGGATTACTCAGAGTTTTGTGGATTCACAAGGATTTCAAGTTTTAAGAAAAGTCATCAAGTATTGTAAGAACCAGTGCCATTGCATTTGCAAGGAAATACAGAAGAACCTCCAGGACTGCTCAGCAATTTCATAATTTTAAGAAAGTGCCTTAATGCATTTCTCTCCATCCACAGGGATGAATTAATTGTCAGGGCAGCAGCTCTCAGCAGAGTAACATGAACATTTTTTTACTTCAATGTGGAAGTCCAGTTCTGATTCCTGGAGTCACAGCAAACCATTGCAAAGAACTCCTATACCTGTTGCTGTTGCTTATATTTGGAGCTGACCCAGTTGAGAACAACTTGGGATGCAGAGTGGTTTTATCTCCCTTATGTCCTTATGCCTTTCTAGAATAAGGCTCTGCAGCAAAAGACTGGGGTGTAGTTTTATTTGAGGCTTTCTCAGGAAAGGACAGAAACACTCAGAAGCAAGAGCACATGGGGCCCTCCTACACCCTGGACGTTTGCCAGACAGGACCAGTGCTTAGAGACAAGCCAAGCTGGTTGGAAGTCCAGTGCCAGGATTGGCAGAGGCTTCTTGTCTCTGCGAGGTGCAACCAGTTCATTTTCATTGCTGAGCTAAAATTAGCTGGTCAAAAGTGGTAAGACTTACAAATAAATAAATAAATATTAAAATATATTTCCAGTGGAGGCTGATCCCCCAGAGCAATGCAAAGGAATCCTGGGCACCCCAGAAGTGGAGAGCCTCTTGTCCAACCCACAGCATTCCTCAAAGCAAGGAAATTCCCCATCAAACCCAAATTCTGTTACCCACCATCCCAGCTGCCTGAACAGGTGTAACTGAGGAACCTTCCTGACACTGTGCTCACAGCAAAAACCAGGAGAATGGAGAAGGAAGCCTTGGAGGCAGCTGCACCTGCTGAATCTCTGCCATGGCAGCACAGCATCCAATGGGAAAATGCTGCAATGGTTCCTTACCAGGTAGAAGGTGGAAGCATCACAACGACAATGCAAATAATCTTGTAGGAAATTAAACCAAGCCAGGCTCCAGGTGAAGTGATCTCCCCCCACTACCACAGAGACTCACCTTAAAAAACCAGTCTGGTTTAAACCCAGAAGGACCCAGGCATGCTTCCTCCCAAATCCTCTACATTGCACAATGACCCAAACAGGCATAAAATGAGCATTCAGACTGCTCTTGCATCGTCCCACTGTAAAGCTGACAGGGATGAACATGGAGAATTGGGCCCTGCATTTGCAAAGCACCTTGTCATATTCAGATGGAAACGGGCCAGGGAAATCCAAACTCCTTTTATCCCTTCCTCCCCAGACCTAGAAAGCAGTTAGAGAGCAGCTGCTGAGCCAGGCTTGTTTGGACACTCACAACTTTAAACTTTCCCAGAGTGCTCAAATTAATTTTTTTTAAGGGTTAAAAGCTCATCTGTGTTCCTGACCCTTTAAGCCAAGTCCCAAGTACAGATGGAAGTTTGAAACTCCTGTAAACCGGGAGTAGATGGAGCTGCTGGTGCCACACCCTGATCTGCCATGGCACAACCGTATCTCAATCCATCCATGTCCACATGGAGAACCTCCTCCAGAGCCAGTTTTAGCTGCAAGAGGCTGTAATGATTCCCAGATAGTCTGATAGCCAGGGATCTCACCCCTAAGGACCCTGCCCTGTTTTATCCAATGTTTTCTGGGCACGGGATTGGATTCTCATCATTCAAACCCCTTAAACAGCTACAGATCCCCGTGCTTTAGTAAGTGGATGCTTATATCCACACCCCACTTTGCGTATTTTCTAGTTCACCTCTCCAGGTGGACTTCCCTCCCTTCAAAATAGGTAAATAAATTAATAAATAACAAACTAAACAATTACCACAAACCAGGAGCAGGCACTCCCATGCCACCTGTGTACAGATGCTGAAACTCTCTAGAAAACAGCCCCAGGACTTGCTTCCAATTTCAACCACATCACTGCACACACAGGTTCAAGACACGAATTGAGTCTGTGAAGTGAAAGTAACTCAGCTGCTTCCCCTGTATAAAGCACATTCCCAGACTTCTCTAAAGAAGCCAGAGAGTCCTTTCCATGCACAGCCAGGAAGGTGTAAAAGGTCCTTCATTTAATTTTGCAACTTGTGCCTGAAGAGGCAGGAGGCAAAGCTTTAAAACTATCTGAGCCTCTATAGGCAGGAGGAAGAGAAAGCCTAAGGGTTTCACGAAAAGAGGGAATAGAGCATCTCTTCAGCTTTGGAGAACAGAGGTTTTCTGGAGAGGCAACAAGCCAAGTAGCAACTCCCGAAACTCAAGACACAGAGAAAGCACACCTGAGGTTTGCTTCCTAACCAGGTAGAAAGTAGCTTGGTCTGTTTAATGAAAAAATTTGGCAAAATTCCTTCCAGATCAATGGCCACTGTAGCAGGCTGATCCATCTGAGAGATGTCTACATGGCCTCCTTTTTATTCAGGATGGGGCACCTCAGTGGACACCATTGCATGGCCAAAACAAGCCCTTTCCTCAAAAAGCTAAGCCTACAGAAACCCTTCAGCTCAAGCATTGCAAGCAGCATCTCTCCTCCAAATTGCTGGGAGAATGCGAGTCCAGACAGGTCGAAAGAAGCTTTAAGGGGGGACTGGGGGGGAGGAAGTCACAACTGAGCTTAATCACTAATCCGGCAGGTTTCTCGAAAAGCAAACTTCGCGGCGCTGCCACTCAGAGCACACACCTCTGTGCAGAGCTGTGCACCCGGCGAGGTCGGAGCCGTCCTGAGTGCTGCGTGCAGGCTGGCAGCGCCCGAGCGGCCCCGGGGGAACGCCGAGCCTGTCGAGCCCACACGTGTGAAGACATACGAGGCACACTCATTCCTCGAATATCTGATAACTCCTGGGATCCTTCTAACTCTGTTTATTGCCTCCGGCAGCCTTTGTTTCTGATGTGAGAAGATAAACAATGGGAATTGTCTTAATCCTAAAGGCAAAGAATAAAAAGCACTGAGCGGGGGATGATCCTTTTATCATGATACATTTGCAATATCAGAAAAACCTGACCCCCTTCCTTTCAAACGCAATGAAATGTATCTGCTTTTCCTCCCCTGTTGGCAGGAATGAGCCCTCGGCTCTGTGCCGCCGAGCCCCCCGCGCCCACCCTTGCTGCGCCAGCACGGACGGCTGCACACAGCCCTCCCCGGCTATTGCGGCGAACCTCTCCTTCGCCTCCCTTCCCAAATCCGATCTCAGCTGCATACGGCGCCGGGGATCGGGGAGGTCCCACCTCTGCGCATCCCTGCGGGGCAGCTTGTTGACCTCGCTCATGAAATCCCCCTTCTCCCCCGTGTCCGTCCCAGGGGAGCTAAGGCTGCCCCTCTCCAGAACCCTGCAGGAAAAACACTCCCACAGTTCCCAATATACCTTCACCAGAAGCGTGATAGCTTAAAAGACCACCTTGATAGCTGCTATGATCCACCCACCACTTGCCGAAGACGCGTGGAGCGCAAGTCGCTCCATCTGGCAAAGGAGGAGGGGAGGAAGCCTAAGCACTAACACATCCCAGGCAGCTACCGCTGGGTGAGCCCCTTTTCCCGCAGGTAGGACTCTCGGGGAAAGCCGCTGACCTGGCAATTTCCCCAGCCATGGGGAGCATGTTCCAAACATTACCATCGTCCCACAGCCTCCAGCGAGCAGGAGAGATGGGAGTCGTATCTGGACGCACAGAGAACTCCTTGCGCAGGGAATGTGCTTGTGGGACCGTGCTCAACCGAGCACAGGTGCTGAGAGAGGCAAAAGCCATTCAGGATCTTTCATGCCGACAGCTCCAGGGACTCCCTGCCGACAGAAACCCATGGAGGTGAGACGGAGGAGGCCTATGCTCCCAGCCAGAGAGCGGATCTTCTGGGTGCGTACTTGGGAACGAGTTCCCGTCAGTCGGCAGCACTGGGAGCAGGGGAAGCACTATCTTCCACCAGAGCAGATTTATTGGGAAGAACCGACGCCTTCCTTCTAAGTTGGGTGGGCAAGTGCTGTCACGCTCCATCCCCTCTGCCTCGGGGGGGGGGGGGTCTCTCCAGAAAACAGCCCCACCGCCTTGGCAAACACGTAGGAATTTTCCAGAACGATTTCCGCCCCTGTTTACCTTACACATTATTTCAGTGTTTGTTCAGCGGGTTCCCGATGTCATCGGGCTCCTCTGCGGTGTGCAACAGCCCTCCGGCACCCGTCCTCCTACCGGGAATAGGGGCCCAAGGCGTGGGCAGCCCTGCTCGCTGCAGATCTCTGGGGCCGGCACGCTCGGCCGCCCCACTCCCTGCCAAATCCTTCCCAGGACCGCTGGCCCTCGGGTGGCATCTCGCCAACCCCCAGACCCCGCTGCGACCCGATGCCCCGGCCTCGGTCCGCCCCGGCGTGGTCGGAATTTGTAAGTTAAGGACAAAAAAAGGGACGGGGTTCGATAACCAGCCCCTGTCCCACCTGCCGCGATAACACACCGTCCCCGAGCGGCGAGGGGGGGGTCGGCATCCCCTGCCACCCACCTATCTGGAGATGAGGGCTGCGACGCCTCCATCACCGCGCCGAGGGTCAAGCGGGGACAGTGGACACCCGTGCAATGGGAACGGGCGCCGATGCCACGCCGGGGACCGAGCAGCATCGCTGGGGGGGTGGCGCCCCGATGCTGCTCGACCCCGCGGCACCTGCTCCGCGGCT
>VXBA01000799.1:683483-754354 GCA_013399895.1 Serilophus lunatus | reverse complement strand
CGGCCCCCGCCTTGCTGTCGCCCCCACCGAGCTGCACCTCCCGGTGGGTTTGGTGGGTGCGGGGAGAGACTGGGGAACCTCGCGGAAGAGAGAGGGTAGATTCTCTGTATTTGATGTTTTTGGGGCAATTTCATGGTGGCTGTGAAGAAGCAGAGCGCTGAGATGTGCCTGGCGCTGCCTCGGGGTTCCTTATTGCTGGGAGCAGCCTTGGCATCGCCCAGGCTGCCTTCCCTCAACAACCACTCCTTTGACTGGGAGCGATTTCCCAGATCCCAGTTTCTGAGGTTTCAGTGCCAAATTTTAGCATTTGAATATTCACAACCAAGGAGAGAGACCTGTGGGGGGTTCTGTCTGGGTGTTCTACCGGGAACAACATCCGGAGATGAAGGAAGCAGGGCCGAGTTTGCAACCCCCCTTGGCGTCTCCATCGGGCTGCCCAGTGAGCCACGGTGGCTGATGACAGGCTCTGGGGTATGCAGGTGCAGGGTGATGCTGGACTAGATATCAAGGCTTAAATTCTCCTTTGAAGTTGTCTGGAAAAGTCAGTTCCTGGGAAATTCTAAGAGCTCCTAGCAGCATGGCTTACCCTGAGGCCAAGAGATGCGGTGGTGATCCCTGTCTGTGCTCCATCCACTGTGCCCTCATCTATCCATATGGGCAAAAATGACTTAATTTAAAGCCGGGGCAACATGAGATGGCTGCTTGGTGTGAAATCCAAGATCCCAGGCAGCCAACAACTGTGCACCAAATCTCCTCTGACAATGTTGTTAGTTAGGCCCATTACTAAAACCTCTTGCTACCATCTCTAAAATCTTGCCAAGCTGGTTTGGAGCTGTTCAAAATTCCCTTTGTCTTTTCAACTCCATTTTCCTGCTCTCTATGTAGCTGGGACGCACTTATTCAAAGCATGGCAACTTTCACTGGGCTGCACACATGCCTGTCTAAGTGTATTACACCTAATTTAAAATCTCTGCATTAGTTCCCTGTCAAAGCGAGGATTTAATTTCAAAGTGCTTTGACTTATATTCCGCCTCCTGACAGGCGGCAGCCCACCCTCACCTAGTCATTCATCTGGCTTTCACATTCTTGCTGATTATCCCGAGTGAAAGCGGGATGCTGGCTGCTTTGCCAGTGAATTGGAGGTTGTTGCTGTGAGCCTCAACTGGGTAATTCAGTGCAACTGGAGCTGATTAATCTGGCTCATCATTCAAGACAAAGCTGAGACCTTCCTCTGGCTTCTAATCGCTCTAGGTGTTGAGTGAAGTCATCAGGAAGGCAAGAGGTAATTGAGAGGCTAAGGGGATTGAGAGGTTAGAGGGCTGTGGCTGGCTGACCAGAGCCACGTGGGTCCATGGGAATATCATATTTTTAGGCCTCTCATGTGTTGTTCCCCCCCAAGAAGAAACAACGGAGAGCTCAACACAAGCCAGAGGGGTGGGCATGGGCCTTGAGGCACGTGGCTGGCATGGACATCTGCAGTCCAAGGAGCATCCCTGGATGAGATACTCCTGGTGCCAGGGCTGGCAGTGCCGCAAGCAGGCTCAGAGCACCCTGCAGCTCTTTTGGGGTAGCAAGACAGTGCAGCCTGACATGAGCTGAAGGCCCTATTGACACTCTGCTGTCATGGGCGAGGAGTTGTAGAGTATGTCCATCTGCTTCTGCAGCAGCTTCAAGCCATGTGTCTAGCATAGCAGGTAGAAGAGAGGGGACCATCTTGACTTGCTGAGCAGGGGGGCATAAATGCCAGGCCATTGTAACAGGCACAGCATGGACAGCGTGGATTACATCCACAGGATGCATTGGAACTAGAGTGTCTGTGGAGGGATAGGAGGGACCCATGCCAGAGGGAAGGCAGATGCAAACACATCTGGAGTGAGTCACCCTGAGGGGAAGTGCAGTGTGAGCTGCCTGTGGAGATGATGAGTGCAGTGGAGCAGGAGGGGTGTTTATTTTACAGTCACTATGGTGGAGGAGATGATGAGTGTAAACAGGTAAAGTATGGAAATGGGCACTCGCCCTATTCAGTGATGCCCAGGAAACACTGCTCAGTCATTGTCTGCAGCCTTCTGGTAGCTCTGATTCAGAAGATGCCAAGGTGCTTTAAAAACCTCCAAGCCCAGCTGATTTGGAAGAGAGGAAGGCCCAGATCTAGGGTATCATTCAAGGGAGGTACCAGGTCTCCTGGGCTGTGCATTGCTGCAGAGCATCCTGTCCAGCAGGGCCCTCCTGTGCCTCCCTCTCAGGACAGCAGCCAGTGGCCAAGGTCCCTTGTCACCCCCAGTGCGGGTTGTATCTCAGTTCCTGCTGCCTATCCCTGTGCTGCAGGGCACCACTCTGTTACTGCCTATGGGAACACCAAACCTCCATTAGATAAGGAGGGTCCCTTTGATGTGTCAGTATTTCTGTGAATGAGAAGAAGAATAAAATGCACCTGAGGAGTGATTCATAGGCTTGTGCAGGTGCATCTCTCTTTAAAGGCTGCAGAGAAATTACTATCACCATATCACAAGCAAGGAAAAGAGCCAGCAGTGGTAGCAGAAAGGGGGTTTGCAACTCTGAGACCAGTGTGAAAGCACAGAGCATGCTGTGCAAAGGTGTATCCAGACTCCAGATTTAAATGAGGTAAATAACAAACTACAGTGAAGAGTAAGTGCAGGCAGGTAACAAACACTCCTACTCAGTTTCTGGATCTGACTGGTGCTGTCAGTCACAGAGGTTATGGCAGATATTTTACAAGTTCTCTTGAACTTTCAGATGACCCTGGGTCTTACCAAATGGGATTGAAAATGGGGTAGTCTACAATCTGGAGGATAGTCTTAGCCATGAGATTGGGAGAAGAGCTATGAGAAAAGGGGAGGAAGAACTCATGGGTGAATCTGAGGCTGTGGGGATTGACTCTGAATAGAAATAAATTCTGTTTTGAATTTAATGGAACATAAATATTGGACACTTAGCAACAGTACATGTATTAATCCTGTCCTGGAGAAAGGAGAAGCTGTTCTGGGAGCCTCCATGCTAGAAAACACAGGACAATTGTACTCCTTTATAGAAACCTGTGGTTTTTCTGATGAAATTTATTTCAAACTATCCAAACATTTCCAAGCAGTGCTGATGACTGCTCAGAGCAGGGGCTCTATAGAAGCATGGTTCACAAACAGAAGCAGCTTTGCAAAGATAAAAATTACTCTAACAAAGGAACTGTGTCCAGTCCATTACAGAGAACGAGCAGTTGCTGTAACCTGTGCTCACCTGGGCAGCTCAAGACAGCACAAAAAGCCACTGGAACATCAAGACTGCTGCAGCAGGATGCCTTTTGCTCCATGTGGATTGCAGAGCCTGCTTGGGAACATGCATTTATTTGTGAATCTCCAGAAGCAGATGTTCAGTTCTAACCAATCTGCCGTGGCAACACCTGAAATCTGGCATGGAGGTTGGAAAGATTCACTCTTCCAAGTTTATTGTCAAATAGGGCACTGAAAACAATACATAGTAGCTTGAGATTTAGGGGCTTTTCTTTTGGGTGTTGCCTCTGAACACACCATGAATGTTTCTCTGGGAAAAATGAATATCTCTAGTGAATTTGTGGGTGTTGTCCACGAGGAAGTTAAAACCATTCCCAAGTATCATGAATGCTTTCAAACCAGAAAGAGCCAACTTTTTCACCAGCCAGATAGATCCTTTTTCACAGGTCTGTGAATGAATTGCCCCTGGCTTGTACTATCTTCATAGGAGATTGTTATCACAAGGCTCTGGTGTTTAAAATATATTAAAACTGACTTTTCCCTTCACCCGGGTGCCATGGACACAAGCAGTCTGTAGCAGTGCTGACCCTAACCTTGATGCAGGTGCTGGACAATTGGTCAGAGATGGCAGTGCACATGCAGCCAGCCAGCATGGAAGTGACAGGCATCCACTGCAACCTTTGCCCTACTCATCCTGCCTGGGAAGGATTGCACACTGCTCAGATATATAACATCCCCGATCCACTCCTTTGCAGTGCTTATCATACCCCCACACATTCAGGAGCACCGAAGGAGATCATAGGGATGTGCTCTTGCTCCAGCTCTCATGGCACCACTCAACTTGTCTGTGCTCTTGTCAAGTGTGGTTTTGGCCCAGCCAAACTGTATCCTGCAGGCAAAGAGCAATGGAGGTCTCACCCCAAGGCATGGGATAGATGAGGCAAGTTTGGGTTAGGCTTTACTATATGCTCCCAGATAGGTCCATGCCATTTCACCCTCTGTGCCACCATTCCCTGCCTGCTTTGCATTGTCATTGCAGACATGGCCTTTTGGGGCTTACGAACCAGATGTGGGAAGCCCCAGAAGAAAATCAAGGAAAAGAGAGATGCTGATTGGGATATTTGGTTTACTGGTAGTGTACACAATGCTGATGGGAGAAAGTCTTCAAAATCTCAGGAAGCAAGAAGAAGTCTGCCTGGAAAGAATATCTGAGCTTCCTCCTGGGACAAGGGCAAACAGACAAGTGAGTTTGTGTGTACAGTGGAGAAGTCCAAGACCAAAGTCTGCTGCTGCATCTTGCCCAAGGCTTCTGCCTTTTCCATGTGTAAATTCCTCCACTTTTCTTTGGCAAAAAGGCTGCAAAGCTGCTTTAGCTAAGCCCTTTGAAGGCCATGTGGAGTATGAGTAAAGACAGAGCTTTGATAATCTTTGGATATCAGATAAATGACAAAACACCAGCCTTATGGCAGAGCATGGTTATGTTTGGAGGGCATAAACCTGCATTTCCCTGTCCTGACTGGGAAATATTTTAAATGAGGACAGCATTCCTGCTTCAGGAGGTCCCAGTGTTTATGTTTAACCGTCTCTTCTACTGGCTTAACCTGCATCCACCAAGGGGAGGAAATGGGAGCCTGAGATATGAGCAGCATCATCTGGAGGTCTGGTCCTTTGCTGAAGGTGCACGTGGAGAAAAGTGCTGACTGTGGCTGTACAACTTCTTTATGCTGGTGTCTGATGAAGGTGCATGGAATGGGAATTTTCTCCTGGTTGGGAGGAAGAAGCAGGCCTGGGCTTGGGAGATACCCAAGGGACAGGTTTCTGCACTCACATTGTTTGAACCCATTGCTTTGCTGAAATGCAATTGATAATTGAATCTGATTCCTGAACCAATGGTTTGTTTCTTGTGGAACACATCAGGAATTAAGCTCCTGTAGAGCATTGGATTGTCTGGGGTTCATCTATTTAATTTTCTCTTATAGCGGGAAATTTCTTATTTTACATGTTCTTTTCAGAAATTACTAATTAAACAACAGAACAGGAAATGTAATAGACAGTAAAATCCCTCAGCTCTCCAGTGTGTTTCTAGATAAATATGGTGGTCAAGTGATGAAAACAAAACCTTTAGGAGACAAAGGCGACCAAGAGACCTGGTGACGCAGCAGTGAAAAATCTATACTTTGTTATAATAAAGTGAAACCACTGTGTTTATCCTGTGTCTTGGAGGATTTGGTGCAATTATTATTAGGAAGGGAGGGAAGCCATGTAGAAATCAGAATAGTCCAGATTTTTTGCTGAAATATTTGTACAAATCAGGTTATTCAACTACAGCAAAGGGCTTCTTTGGAGCTTTTGCTTCTGAAATTATCCTGCAAAACTGGAAGGACCATAAATACTTGACTTTAATAGCTAGATACAATGCAAACCTAATCAGTGAAGCTTGAAACATCAGTGGCAGGGAAGAAAGGCAGAGTTTTATGGCTCTATGGAGGTGTACAGAAGACTGGACACAAAAGCTGCCTAATGCCCATGTAGGAAAGCAGCCGCTGCTCTCCCATCTGTCAGAAGTCATTCTGTGACTGGAGACAATGGGTGAATTTTCCACAACAACATGAGCTGCCTGTTGCCTGGGTTGGTTGTGAAGGCTGGGAGGAGCCGTAGAGTGGATCCCTCTTGCAACCAGCCTCCTCTAGGTTTGTTCAGGCAGCCTCCTTGCCCTGACTCCCACCCAGGCTGTGTAGCTGTGGGGCAAAGACCCAGCAGAAACCATCCCAGCAATCTGGGGCGGCATTAGGGTCATGCTGTCTAACTTTCGGTTTTTGCCTCCAGCAAAGGCTAAAAATGTTCCACATCACTTAGAGGTGTCAGGTTCTGTAGCTGTAGGCTGGGAACAGCCCTCAGAACCTCTTGGTTACACATTAACCTGAATATCTCAGCAAATTACTCTCAGTTAATTGAAATAAAGGAAATGCAGTAGATTGGTTTATCTGACAGACTGTATATAGCAATGCAACCACTGCATTTTGCATTGATCATAAATCGAGATTTATTACCCCACCTGGCAAATATTGACTTCTTTTTTTTCCTGTCTGTCAGTACTTCCTTCTCATGTCAATATAGCAGTGTTCATCTCAACTAAAGTCAATAGTTTCTTATTAACATTTCAGTTCTAGAAGTGCAGAGCCTCTGAATCGTCTTAGACATTCCCCAGAATCCCAAAACTTCTGGTCAGTGGTTTTCAACCTGCTTTGGTTTCCTGAGTCTAAAAAATTTTCCTGTGGCAATGCAGCTTTTTCTAAAGCAACTTAACTGTACTGATAACAGACTCCAGATTGATGAGTTACTTTCTGTGGACCCTGCATAAGGAGGGATTTGTGGATCAGAGGTTCAAAAGTGCAGATGCAAGAGATACGTGGGAGACAGGTAATCAGTCAGATATAAGTCGTTTTGGATGTAGAATTTAGAGGGCTTCCTAAGTTCCTAAGGCAGTTGTGCTCCAGAAAAACTCTCAACAGAAATCACCTGTTGAGGTGAACAGTAGCTGTGGGTAGTTGTGTATGTTTGACCTATGATCATGCACATATATCTGTACCTCATTATATCTATATTTCTCTCTATATATATTGATCTGTCAATCAAGCTTGAACTCAAGAAAATGCTACATAGGTCAAGGGATGGGAAATCAATCCCCTGCACCACAGTGCTGAATCCCTGCCTGTTCCCTGCTCATGGGAGTGCTCTTGGAGACAACATGGTGGCTGCAGCACAGGGAACTCAGCCAGCTGAGTCTCCAGCACTGGGAGTTCTCCAGAGCAGAACAAAGAGATAGGTTGTAAATACCATAGAGCCAGGGAAACAGGGAAAATGCATAACGGCTCAGACACAGGAAATTTGGGGAGGAGACAGGATCAGAAAGGCACATGTTCACAGTCTCACTTCGGTTAGTGTGAAACAATGAAATGGATGGAGGAAAGAGCAGGGAAACTCCACATGTTTGGGGGACAAGCCATGGCAGGCAGAAGGAACTGAGACACCCCAGTGAAGGCTAAATAGCAAGTGGAGAGGAGATTAAAAGTGAGAGACTTGTGTTTCTTGAACTCAGTGACCAGATGGTGATGGGTGGTGGAACAACACCTTACTTCCTTGATGAGGGGAGCTGCACCTCTTGGAGGGGCTTCTTGGCAAAGGGCAATGGAGGAAACCCTGCCATGATGGTGTTGGCAAGGCAGAACAAACTAGCAAAGGTAACTCTGGAGTCACAGCTGATGAAGAGATGCCAGGAGCAGGAAGGCACAGCACAGAAACTCAGGAGTGGAGGTAGAGGATGTGGGCTTCCCATTGCCCCTGGGTGTCTGGGTAAGCAGTGCCTTAGAGAAGAGGGAAATTTTGGACACAGGAGCTCCCTAACACAGATATTTTTTGAGTCAGATGCTCAGCATCAAGGAAAATGCTCTAGGTCAAGACCCTCCAGGCAGTAAGGGCATAGGGGCTGAAGCTGAGAGGTGGCCATGATCCTTCTCCTAGTTTCTTCAGTGTCCTTTAACCTTCAAATCCAGTGGGTTCCTTCCCTGGAGAGAGAGAAATAGCAGAATCCGTGTGGGAAGGAAGGACTTGGGAATCCTGAGTTTTCAAATGAGGATGCCATGCTGAGATGTGCAACACACCACAGTGATGTCTGAAACACCTCAGAACCTGAAGGGCATCGTTGGCCTGTTGGGCCCTTTAGAGATCCTCAGATGGGCCCTTTACTGTGATTTGAGAATTCATCATTCTGCAAAAGACAGATCCCCAGCACACTGTGGCAAGCTCATGCACGGGAGCCCCCATGCAACAAAGGGTTGAACCCATCTTCCTTAAGTGTAACCACCTGAAAAATGGATGTCAACTGTAAGATAATCAACCAGGGTCTTAACTCGTGGTGAAATGTTGGCCCTCCATCTCTTTTCCCTGCATCAGTCTTGCAGAGCTTTTGGGAATGCTTGACAAAGCTGTAGAGAAGATTGTGTAAGTTTCAAACACTGGNTTTTTTTGGTGAATGAGTGAGATTAATTCACCCCTGGCAGCCCATGTGAGGAGGACTCAAAGATGAGATTTGTGAGCCACTTGCTGATTCGAAGCATTGTCCCTTGGTGTCTCTGAAGGTGACATTACAGCAGCAAGACCCAGGCCCACAGAACTGCTGTCATTGATACCAGAATTCATAAATGGAGCCATGGGCGGCTCAGAGGTCTCAAAGGACTCCCAACTGTAAATTCTGACATTGATACATGGTTATCTCCCATCCTGTAAACACTGTACAAATTGACAGGCTTTATACAGCCCACAAATGTTGTGTGACACAGGAAATACCTTAGGGCACATCTGGCATCAAGAGAAAGCCAAAAGCAAGATGTTTAACCACTCTCTGGCTTTCTACCAAGCTGAGATGAGCAGTACAGAGTAGTCAGTGTGCATGGACCCAGGCCTGCTGAAATGAGTAGAAAAATGCTCAAAAGTTCTAATTTTTATTTTTTTCCTCCACAAAGTGTGTTTTTTGTCATTTCTTCATTTTTCAGATTTCTGATTACATTTTTCAGATTTCATATTACTGAGTTCTTCCACTTGGTGAATTCCTGGTTTTCAAGAAAATTGAGAAATATTTGAAGTACTGTTTTCCAATAAGTTCCCCTCCTAAGGTGCAGGAGATGATGGCAAGAGCCTCACAGTGAATGTGAGCAGAGCCTATAGTGTTCCTTTCCAGTGGACCCTCTGATGCTGAGTGTTCAAGGGTGCTTAGTTTTGGGACCCCAATTTAGAAAGAAATTGAAACACATTTTGGTGAGATGAATTTTTAAGGATCTGGCCCAATTCCATCATGCTTAGCAGATTCACAGGGTGTCCCATTAACTCCAGGGTGTCACCTCCTGTAGCATAATTTCAAGACCAAGAGTGGACCTGTCCTCCCACCAAAGGAAATGCTGTACTGATTCCACATAGTTCTGGTCTCTTTAATAAACCTAAGCAGTTTTCATTGCTTACTCTACCAGGATATATGGAAACATGAAGCTGTGAAAGAATTAGAGTTGCTTAAGAGAATCAGGGAGCAAAACAAACACTAAATATTTAAGAAAGCAGTAACAGTACACACAGATAACAGGGAGCCAGACATGCTGTCTTTTTCAGGGCTAAACAGAATCTTCACCACAAATGCATCAGGGAAACAGGTTTTGGTTCTGACCCTGTGCTGATATTGTGTATGGATGAACATGAAACCAGAACTGTTCAGGAAGTCTGTCCAAGTTAACAGTGATGAGCAGTGCTATGTCCTTGTTGTGGTAAGGAGGCATCTTGCTAACTTTGCAGTCTGGAGAGCCAGAACTCATCCCTTCATCTGCAGGCAGCAGCTGCTGGGAGGGAATTCCACTTAAACACCCCAACCATCCCAGAAAGAAAGCCCTAAAAAGAGGCAAGGGAGCATTGGAAACTCTGATAACTGTGGCTGGTACCTATAACATGGCCCTGCTTTGTCAAGCCATCCTCCAGCCCTTTCTAGTCCAGCTCTGGAGAGGTTGTGGGGAGTGGGAACATACTGCTCACATTGATGGACCAGTACCTTCCTACAGGAACACCTTGCCCTACCATGGCTGATGGAGGATGGCACTTGATACAAGGCAGCAGCAGCACTTCTTTCTGGAGGTCCTTTTTGTGCATTGTGCCACCAGCACAGGACTGCAGAGTCATGGAGGTGTGAATTCGTGGTGACTGCGCCACGGGTGAGTGTCCAGCTTGCCACAATGGTCAAGGTCGTGCTGCTGTGACACGCCACTAGAGGGGGACACAGCCACATGTAACGGGGTTTGGCCATGGCCACGAGCGTGGACCTATGGGGCAGACTGGGTGGCCAAGTGACCGGGTGGCCGGAGTGCACCATGGCCGACTTGTCCCTTCTGGACCTCCATTGCCCGTGGTGTTTCCAGTGAGCTCACACCAGCCACAGCAAGAAAACTCCTTGATCCTTCTGACATTGAAGTGTGGGATGGGTGGACCTGACTCTTCACTCTTCCCACTCATCACTGGTATGACTCTGGAGGTTGGTTGCCATTTTCCAGATCTGAAAATCCTGGAAACCCTGCATTGGGTCTGCTCAATGTGGAATGGACATAAGGCATAGTGGGATATGAGCTGTGAGGAAGACCAAAAATTACTCAAATCTGAGGAAAAGTTTCTTGACTTTATCTTTCCCTTTCTGTTAAAGAGATGCCTGTAGCCTCCTGCCTCTTTTTCCTCATAGATCTTTTTCTGGGGGCTCTTAGCTGCAGTGACTTCTGATGGTACAGTTTGATCCTTGGTATACAACTCTGTTGAGGTGTGAAGGTGAGGCAGTGTGTCAGAGGAACCTAAAGGAGTATGGGATATGATTCCTACTAAATTGAAATGAGATCAGTTCTTAATTCTTCAACCAACTTTAAAAGCTACAATGTTGAGAATCAAATTCTCAAAAAAATGCAATGAAAATGGGCATGAATGATGCCAATGATCTGTTCATCTGGAAGTGAGGCAACTGTTCGCATGGCTGCAGGATCCATCTGCCAAGTGAAGGCAGAGCTGTGATCCAAACTATAGGCATGCATTGGGGAGGAGAATAGAATGTTCAGAGAGGAAAGAGGGTCCAACTGTGGAATTTGATGTGCAGAGTGTGTTTTGGATGCTTGTTCAGCACAGGTGAGGTCTGAAGATGGAATGAGGCATGTCCCTTCTGGCTGCTTGTGAGTGTCAGTGGGCCATGTGTGGCTTTGGTGTTAAACACCTGCAGTATGGACAGAGTGGGTCTGGGACCTGAAGGGCAGTTGTGTGTGTGTTTGAATGGGATAAACTGACTCCATGGCGTGTTTCCAGTGGAGGAGTTTCATGTCTAGTTTCATATTTAGTCCTGTTCACCATTTACCTCACCCTCAACAAACCACACAAAAGGTCTGATGAAGGTGCCTGATATCAAGTCAAATAATTCTCTGCATGTGAGGGGTGATTGTGCAGTATCCTGGCACCTGCAGGTGCCTGCAAACATGCAGACACTCGGCAGGGATGTCTAGGGAAGGCCAAAGTTTTGGCATCAACATCTCCCCTGGTCATATTTTCCTCTGGCCAAATCTGATCCGAGACTGTTGCAAGAAGCAGTGCTATATGCAGTTTGACTCTTTTAGTTTAATTTGGTCAAAAAACATGTGAACCTCTGTATTTTACTTAGAAATTTTTCAATTAGCCAGAGAAGCAAATATGACTTAAAATTCAAACTAGAGTAAATGAATTTAAATGAGTGGCTTCAATTCCCAGCAGAAAATGATGAGTGAAATTAGTTTGCATTGTGTTAGCTAATTTGCTGAATCTTACATCATTTCTCCTACTCAAATGGTAGGTATTTTCTGTAGTAGATTTATTGCTAACTGAAACCTTCCATAGCAGTGAAATTGCTTAGCATCTCTTCAGTGTAAATTATTATAAATTCCTCCAATTGATTCCACAAGGAGTAGATCTTTTTATCACTCCAGAGAAATGTAGGGATGAGATTTCATGCCATTAATTTTTATGGGAGTTCAATGTCAGGGCTCCCTGGGGACCTTTGAAAATCACAGCCCATAATTTTTAATTTTCAGTCCTTATAAACAATGCTATTTATTTGGGTGTGCCTGTGAACTGAGGGCCAGTCAAACATTGGTTCTTTCTAGTCCCTGCCAAATGCTGGATCCTTTTGAGTTTATTATTTTAATCTGGAGTTACAGGGGAAGAGCTCAGCCCTGATGCACAGCCCAATCCTGTGCTGCCCTTCCCCAGTCGCTTACCCTGCTTGGCTCCATTTGATGCATTTGGCCAATGACCCACACCTGGACCTATTTAAGGGCTCAGAGATGTGACATGTTAGAGTCAAAAAAGTGTTATTTGCAGCAGGGAGGTGTAGAGTGCAATATGCTGCTGTTAGGCCAAGTCTGGGTACCTACAGCATCTGCAGGAGCTTGGAGAAGTTAAACTGGGTTTTGGAGGAGTATGTGGCCATGGTAGTTGCTGGGAGGTTTCAAGCTCAAGAACAGACACTGCACCAGGATGATCCCCAGAACATGGGAAAAAGCTAAGAAATCAGTCTTCAATCCTCTGTCTGGCTGTCTCAGAGGGTGGGTAGGAAGCAGGAGAAGTTTGGGAAAAATCTCTCTGCAGCGTTTGTCCTGTGGGGATCACATAGGTTTAGCTTTGTCCTCTGTGGCCAAAATTGGAGCTGGCACCCTATACTTGAAAAGTACCCAAAGCTTTGGAAATGGGAAGCCGTACTGTGATCTTCACCTTTCTCAAGAGAAATGCTATGAAATCCCATGTTTCACATTGGAGCACAGGCATCCACCCACGAGTGTCTTGAGCAGCTTCCACTGCAATGACCTTATCGCCCTGACTCACATATTCCTGGCCCAGCTTCTCCTTTCCCTCCCCACCCACGGGCAGGGTGCTGGGGGCTTGGTGGCTGCCAGCACCTCCCTCTGCAGTCCTGGGTGACAGGACCCATGACAGAGCCTGGCACCACCTTCACTGTGCTGCCATCCATCTGCCGAGGAGCAAATCATACCCATGCTGTTACTCGTGGCCGACTCAGCAGCTCTTGTCCTTTGCAGCAGCTCCGTGGCTGTGGCCAAACACAGAGATGTTTTTACCCAGCTAAGTAGTTGCTGTGGGTTAAATCCAGTATAAAAGATTAGGAAGGTCACAAATAAACAAGGCTGGGTAAAACCCAGCATTGTCCCATGTCTATCAAAAGCAAAGCCCAGGGATGTGAGCTGTCTCTTCTCCCTTGCCTGCAGCCTGTGGTTCACTGCTCCAAAAGGACAATTTGCAGCCCCACTGATTTGGGCAGGGAAGAGGTGAACAGGGTTCCTCATCCCACTCAGAGCCAGCTCTGGGTGATGGGGCAGGAGGAATTGGAGTCTTTCAAGGAGGAGCTGGAAACTCACAGCATCTGAAGCTGGGATGTAAGGACACAGTCCTTGGCTTGTTCTTTTGCCATCTGGCATGGAGCGTGTTGATCTGGAATTTTAGAGGGACCATGACTTCAGAGGACTCTGTGACTTTCTTGCAACAATGAGGAATAGGGTAAAGAGCTTACAGATGAGGGGAGGCATTTGCCCCAGCAATGAAAGCTCACAACTCGGAGGCAGAGTCTTCATTGGTCCTGGTGGCCCATCAGTTGATGTGGTCCATTAGCTCATACCTGGCTCTGCCGTGCAACACTGAGGTCTGTGAGGCTGGGCTGATGAAGTACAGGGCCCAGGAGAGGTTTTAAGGACCAGGAACGCTGAGCATCTCCCATGCACCCCTCTGTGTATGGCTGTCTCACTTGGGAGACTCTTCAGTGACCCCTTACTGCCAGGTGAGCCCTTGTTTGTGCAGTTGCCCGGCGGATGAGATGTATTTATAGATGTTGTTAAATCATAGCTGTGCAGCTGAGGGACTGGGCTGCTTCCAAGGACTGCTCACGCCGATGTAGCAGGGAATGGAGGCAGGTTACATATTTACACATTAGTTTAAAATGTGGATTCTTTCCCCCTGGGGGCCCAGAATAGCTCATAGGCAGCTGCTCCAGCCATCAGCTCAGCTTGTATTTATTTGTGTTTTTCAAACATTTAGTCAGTATTTACAGAATAGACGCAATATTAGTAATATCTGCAATAATTTATATGATACCAAATGGGATTTCTCACGGCCAGTGGACTGCCTGGGGACTTGGCCCCTGCTCACTGTTAAAAGCTTGAAAAAGTACAAATTAGCAAGCTATAAAACAACATCTTCATAAAAGAACAGGGAAAAAAAGGCCAGATCCTGGGAGGTGCTGAGTGATTGTGACAGCCCTGAAGGCTGCTGGGGATGGAGGGTGCTCAACACCTGTGCAAAGCAGGGCTCTGCTCTTCTGCAAGGAGGAGAAAGGGTCCTAAGTGACTCTCTCTACCTGGACATTGGCATTCCTCTGTGACACAGTGAGAGCTGGAGGAAACCTTCTACTAGGTGCTGGTAGTAGCAGTGGAATCCTTTTACCCTCCAGGCAGTGTCTGGGGACCACACACCACTGGGGTGGAAAACTTCTGACTTCCCCATCTCCCTCTTCTGTAGGTGCTCATGCTGAGAGGAGTTGAGAGGAGGCAGTCAAGCTTTGGGGCAGGGGTGGACTAGGGGGCACATGCCAGCAGCAGTGCCCAGGAGGGAAACCAATGCATATCAGTCATCTCCGTGGGTGGACCCTGCTTCCACCCTCATCCTCTGGGCACACTGCTGCTGCAGGGATCAGCAATGTGACAACTGCACTCCAGGGGCAGATTGTCCTGAGAAGTGAACTAAAATAAGAGTACGTAGGGGCACCTAAACATAGGCCAATGTTTTCCCATCTTTCTCCTGAAAAGCCAAGAAACAGAAGCATTGCAATGTGCTTCCCACTGCGGGGGTGCCCCTTCACTGATCATCCTCCCCTGAGCCTCCAGCAGCTGCCTGGCACCATGAGCCAAGAGGCTCTATGCAGGCAGTTCTTGCAGGCTCCCATGTTTTCCTGTAGCCTTGTGGAGCCCTCCAGCTTCACTGGAGCTCCTGCAAAGTCCCTGACCTGTGGCTGGCTACAGATAAGGGTGGGAATACAGGGAGGATATGGGGCAGTAAGAGCATCCACTGCCCTTCAGCACTGCCACTGCTTCAGTCTTCCCTCAGCACCTTGTGCCTGGTGATGTCAGACCAAAGGTGACTTTCCTCTGCTGAAATGATCCTGGCATCAGCTCTACCTCCCCTTGAGGCAGCCTCAGCACCCTGGGGACAGATCAGCCCCAGTCCTTTTGTGCAACCCCTGCAGTGATCACACACTACTGATCACAGGCTGACTGGGGGCTCCGGGGAGGGTTAGAGTAAGCCTTTGGCATTCACCCTGCTTTCTTTTCCCTTTGGCTCTCCCCTCCCACCCTCTCCCAATTCCAGGGAAGGTTGCCATGTAATTTGTGTCATCCAGAGACATCCTGGCCATCACAGCTCAACTCAAGGATGTCACCCTACGCTGCTCTGAGGGGTTGTCCTCCTCCTCCTCCTCTGTCTCCCATTCTTGCCTTTTGGCCAGGGGTATGAACAGGAGCAACAGGGACATGGTGAGGGTGACAGTGGCCTGGGTTGATGGCAGGTGGTGGAGACAGTTTGGGGGTGCAGGGTGGGGTGTTTCAGTATGATGTAACAGCAGGGCACATGGTCCAGGGGGGCTGGGAGCATGAGGAGGCGTGTGTTGTATTTCAAGCAGCTCCACGCTGTCTCTGCTTCTGCAGCCACTTGCCATATTCAAACCAGATGCAATATCCGCTTGTCAGCAGCATAGCGTGCATGGGGGGATTTCATTCATATGTTTTGGACCTATCCCAAGCTAAATAAATGATGGAAAGGCACAATTAACCCAATCTCAAATCTAATCTGCTCTGAGTGGCTCTCTGTCCCAGGCTCTGTCTGTTCCACTTGGTGGTGTCTTGCTTCCAGATATGTGTGAGGACACATTGGACATTTGGCCAACAAAGTAGAGTTGGAGACAAGGGGACTATTCCTGGTGCTGCTGCTGTGGCAGGGTGAGCCTGAAGTCAAGGTGATATGCTTGTGTGGCAGCAATCTTGCATCAGCATGTGGATGGGGAGGTGTGACACAAGGCTGGGATCATGAGTGGGAAGAGACCAGGTCACACATATATTAATGTCAATAGGCAGTATAGAAATATCTTGTCCCTTTACAGGATGAGGATGGTCACCTCACAAACAGGGACGGAGACAAGGCAGAGGTGTTTAATGCATTCTTTGCCTCTGTCTTCAATATGGATGATGGACCAAGGGGATCTCAGTGCTTGAGCTGGAGGACCATGACTGCAAGAATGATCAACTCCTGGTCAGTCCTGAAAATGTGCAGGATCTGCTGCTCCAGCTGCAGATCTGTGGGGCTTAATGCAGTTCATGTGAGAATTCTCAAAGAGCTTCTGATGTCATTGCAAAACCTCTCCATTTTTGAGCAGCCTTGGCAATCCGGAGAGGTCCCAGCTGACTGGGAGCTGGGGTTCATTGTCTCGATTTTCAAGAAGGGCAAGAAGGAGGACCCTGGAAACTTACAGGCCTGTCAGTCTCACTTCAGTGCCTGGGAAAGCTACGGAGCAGATTATTCTGGGAAGGATTATGAAAGACAACGCAGTCATTGGTCACAGTCAGCACGGCTTCCGGAGAGGAAAGCCCTGCTTATCCAGCCTGATTTTCTTTTATGGCAAGGTAACCCACCTATCTGATCAAGGGAAGCCAGTTGATGTGACCTTTTGGGATTTCAGTAAAGCCTTCCCTACTGTCTCTGCCAGGATCCTTCTGGACAAAATGTCCAGCCCACAGCTGGACAAACACATCATGTGGCGGGTGAGTAGTTGGCTCACGGGTCAAGCAGAGAGGGTGACAGTAACTGGGGTGACATGAGACTGGAGACCTGTCACTAGTGGGGTTCCACAAGGCTCCATGTTGGGCCTCGTGCTCTTCAACATCTTCATCAATGACTTGGATGCAGGACTGGAAGGGCTACGGAGTCAGTTTGCAGATGGCACAAAACTGGGAGGAGCTGTTGAGTCCCTGGAAGGCAGGGAGGCCCTGGAGAAATCAGAAAACTGGATAATCATCACACATAGGAAGTTCAACAAGGGGAAGTGCTGGATTCTGCATCTGGGATGGGGCAACCTCAGATATATGGACAGACTGGCAATGAGATGCTGGAAAGCAGTGCTGGGAAAGGGCCCTGGGGGTCCTGGTCCAAGGCCAGTTGGCCCTGAGTCAGCAGTGCCCTGGCAGCCAGGAGGGCCAGCCCTGGCCTGGGGGGCATCAGGAACAGCAGCCCCGGGCCAGGGAGAGGATTGTCCTGCTCTGCTCTGACCTGGGGCACCTGAACCTCCAATATTGGGGCAGTTATGGGAAAGATCTTGAGCCATTGGAGAGTGTCCAAAGGAGGGAATGAAGGTGGGGAAGGGCCTGGAGGGGAAGGGTGTGAGGAGCAGCTGAGGGCACTTGGTATTTTCAGCTGGAGAAGAGGAGACTGAGGGGAGACCCCACTGCAGGGACAACTTGCTGGGGAGGGGCAGGGACTGAGCTCTGCTCTGTGGGGACCAGGGCCAGGAGCCCAGGGAATGGTCGGAGGAGGCTTAGGTTGGATCTCAGGCAAAGGTTCTTTTCCCGCAGGGTGGTTGGGCACTGGAGCAGGCTCCCCAGGGAAGGGGAGGTCACAGCAGCACCAAGCCTGCCAAAGTTCAAGAAGCGTTTGGTTTACATGCTCAGGCACATGGTGCAATTCTTGGGGATCGTCCTGTGCAGGGTTAAGGGTTGGATTCAGTGGACTCAATCCTTGTGAGTCCCTTCCAACTCAGCACAGTCTGTGATTCTGTGATTTTGTGATTGTGGTGGTTTGAACCACTGTTTTTCACTAGAGGCCTGCCCAACGATGATGAAAGGACTAAACAGAATTTTGACAGCGGGTAACAGTTTATTGTCTAGGGATCAACCAGGGGAAGAAACAATTTATGGGACCGCCAGATTTACAGAAAAAATACACCCGACAAAGTCACGCAAAGGGAAAAGAAAAAAAAGGGAAATAAACAAACTGCTTCTCAAAGGCCAGGCAGGCTGGCCGAGAAAAGCAGGGGAAAGAAAAGGGAAGCCACTTCTGAGACTAAGTTCATCTCTCTCTCAAGAGTAGTCCTGGGGGTTGCTCAGCACTCTCTCGGGGGACCATCACTGTGAAGAGATGTTGCACAAAGAAGTTGGCTGTCCATCTTCATCCGGCTCCATCCCCCATGTCCCTGTTCTGCTGCCTGCCATTCCCAGCACACATTGTTCTTGCTCTTACCCTACCACTCCTCCTGCCCTCCTTGCACTCTCCCCAACTGCAAGGGTCAGTCCTGCTCTGCAGCTTGAGCTCTGCTCTCCTGTCTCAGCTTCTTGCAATTCTGACAGTTCCAAGGAAGACTAGGACAGTCCCTTCAGCTTGTGTCAGCCATGTTTTCTGCCAGGGCCTGCTGGTCAGCTCAGCAAGCCATTTAGACTGGATTTATCTGTCTGTGTCTCTACATAGCTCATTTCATCTGTCTGGATGCCTGGCAGCTGAATAGGCTTCATGGCCTAACTATGGGAGCCAGCAACCTTCATGAGACCTCCAGGAGGGACTGGGTGATGAACTGTAGACATGTAACATCTTCTCACCCAGGCCCTTAACACTGAGAGCTCTTCTCCAAGACACACCATGGGTCCTGAACCGCTGAGGTGAAGCCTCCACATGCAGTAGTTCATTTGGGAACGCATTGCCCAAGCCTTCTCCTGGATCTGATGTGTGCAGTAAGGAACAATGCCAGGGCACCTTCTTGGAATGACTGTGGATTGTTATGAAAGAGTGAAAGAGTAAAAGAATACTGGGAGGTTTATGAAGATCAGGCTTACTGATGTGGGTCATAAGTGGTATTTCATCCATCCTTTCAGATTCTCCCTCTGCTGATGTTCTGGGCAATAGGAGCAAGTTTATTGGTATAGACAGCAGACAGACAAACATGCCAAAGGAGAAGGGGGATGGAAACCAGCCCACATGTGGGCGTGGAAGGAGAAGTTAGGTGTTTTCAGAAAGTGTTTGCTCTGACGTGAAAAGGCTGCTCGGCACAACAGTGTGATCTCTCCTGATGTGGCTCCTCCCAGGCATCTCTAGACCATACAAATAAAAACCTGTTTTCTAAATGTGTGAAGGGATTACTCTACCTTCACAAAAACCCCCAAAACAAACAATCAACACCAAAACAACAAAAAACAACCAAAAACCCCCAACCGCATAATGCCCTTTGCAGCCATACACATTTTGGATAAAATCATATTTGTTCCCATCTGTGTTGCCCTATTTGAAGATACACACACACTTCTGCCTGGCACACCCGGCATGCAAAGAGCGTCAAAGTACTCAAATGCCAAAGGAGAGGATATCGCCAGCTCTCAGTAACCAGGTGAGCTCAGAGCAGGACTATTCTTGCTGCTCCATCCACATCCCAGCAGACAGGCCTGTGGATGCAGTATCTAGCTAGCACTGTGTTCCTTCTCTCCCTATCCTCCTTCCTTCCTTCTTTCCTTATCTCTTCTAGTCTGTTCTTGTAGCCTGGCTTCACAAGTTTGCATGAGGAATACCAAATGAGATGCATCCCATGTAAGACAAAGTTCAGGATCCCTTGTGAACTTGCCTCCCTGACACTTGCACTCCATTACACTCATTCCCAGCCCTGTAGAGCGGCTCTTCAAGCCATGCCTGGTGGCCACTTCTGACAGAACCTGTAGGCAGTTCAGCCAGGGGTCTGAGTATCATTTATCGCTTCATCCCTGCCTCCAAATCCAGGGAGCCGTGTGGACCCATGCAGAGCTTTGCAGGGGGAATGCCACAGTATGGCACCTCACAGAGATCTTGGGGGTCTGTTGGTTTAGGATGAGCAGGGCTCTGGCAAGGGAGAACCACAGCAAATCTTCCCTCTGCCAGATGGAGCAAGGTCTGTGTGGGGAGGGAGCCAAAGGCAGCAGGGAGTTTGTGGTGAGGAAGTGGCTCTAACATGTGGTTGCACAGTGTTCATGGTCAGGACCAAGCAATCTGGCTTGTAGAATGAGATGAACACGAAGCATACACTCTGCATGCTCCTTAGATGCCATCTGACAGTGGCACACTATAAGAAAGTCACTGTGGATAAGAATGCAGAGGAAGAATTCAGTCTTCCTTTGGTAATCCCAAGCTGATTGAATGGTTCCATGAGCTGCATCTTTAAGGAAACAGCAAATCTTCCAAAATGTGCATTGAGAGTTGGCCAGACCACACTGTATTTTTGTTGCACTGCTGGGCATTGCTTGGTCCGTCACAACTGAGGGTTCTGGGGCAGGGCCATATCTATTTGGTTCCTTCATGCACACAGGACAGCGGTTGATGTTGGTGCTTCCTCTTGTGTGTGAGTTGGTGGGAAAGTACTGGGTAGGATTTCCAAGCTAGGAAATCTGTCAGGCACTGCGGGGCCTTTCTGCTAAGAGCATGTTGTGTGACACTTGCATACATCCATGAGGATGGAATAGTTTCCACTGTGGTAGAACTTGAAGTCCTTTGCCAGTGTTGCACCTCAGAAATGCCTTTCTGCCAGGACAGCCAGAGACCATCTTGGGCAGCTACACTGGGACAAGGGGTTGTGTCACTGTCGAACTCCATCTAGTGGCACATGTGGGCCTCAGCATGGCCGGTCAGCCTCCATCCCAGCTGCTCCACAGCCTAGGCACTTGGAGAAACCAGCTGGCCCTGTCCTTGGCCACAGGAACTGAAACATCATCAGATTGCTCCCCGCTCCTCTTCCCTGTCCCCAGGCTGTCTTGCTGTGCACTAGGCAGCTTTGGAAAAGTGTTTTGTAGGAGTGATCTGTTTATGAGCAAGGTAAACAGCTGATGCAGGAGAGGTATTTGCAGGGAAGGGTTTGCTTCATTATCCAGTAGTGAGAGCCAGTGAAAAAGCAAGTTGGGATTTGGCCATTTCAATGGGACACTCCAGCTGGCAAATTGCACACATTTGTCCCTTCCAGAGGTTACAGATGTGTGCTGGACACTGTGGGAATGGGATTTTATAACCGTAATTAGTTTATTCCTGAGGTAAGCAGTATAAATAGGAGAAAAATTTGTTCCCTGTTCCAATGCAAATAACCAACTGGCAGCCAGTTGGATAAGGGCCATCAAATATCAAAAACCGAACAGGGGACTGTGTCAGCTCTATATCCCTTTCTGGCTTATTTGCATGCTGGTTGGTAGAGGAATGTTTCTCTTTAGGTTACTAAATTTACTAGCTTACTCTATTTTTTTAGCTTGGGGCTGGTTATTTGAGTGGCCACTGGCCAACTGGCTGCCTACTGTTTATTTGAATGGCTAGCGGCCAGCATTTGTCACTGGTCCTCTGAGCAGCCCTAACCCAATCACTGTTATTGACCCAGGAGAATGGTCTTCTTCTTGGCTGAGCTGACCCCATGTCAGCAGCAGAAGTCTGCGTCACATCCCAATAGACTTCTCTTCCTTCAGCCGTGAGTCTCTTGTTGCTTTGGCTCTTGGAACCACTATGTGTTTTTCTTCTGCCTTCCTTGCTAGCTTTTAGTTTTCCCTGCAGTGGCATAAGCCACAGATTGAAAGGGCTCCTGCTGTACTCTGCTGGGTGATGCTTTCTAATAACACTCTGGCCTGTCTCCGCACCTGGTGTGAGGTCCTCCTCAAACATGTTGCAACTGCAAAATGTTGCAACTGTGTTTTCCCCAAACTTTTTACATGTCCAGTCCCAGGCTTGTATGGGTTCCCCACCTTCTGCACATTGTGGTGTGAGCAGAGCAGCATCCTGCTTGGCTTTGCGTGCTGTCTCTCCCACCATGATGTCCAGATGGGACACAGCTTCACTCATCCAGAGGAGGAGGAGCAGGTGATTGTTATTCCATCAACATCCAACCAGACCAGAAGTCCCTTGTCTGGCTGTTGGTGCTGGATTAGAAAAATGGTTCTCCTTTCCCTCCTCATCAAGACCTGCAACAAAGAAAGACTTTTTTTACCTTCTCTGCTAGAACTCTAGACCTTTTGTCTGGGACTTTCTGGCCATTTTACAAGCCATTACATTTTCCTCCACCCACTGGTGCTTTCACATGAGAGGTTGCAGCAAGATTTTGGGGGGCCTTGGCTCTCAGAACCTTCCTCCTTTTCCCCTCCATTGCATCTCCTTGTCTGCTGTCCTAGTTCCACTTGCTGTTCTGACAGCACGTTTCTTCATCAGCTTTGCAGGGACAAGCAACATTTTACATTGGAGCCAAACCAACCCACCTTCGTCTTCCTCAATAAGTCACAGTCTTGTGTGTTTGACGTCTTCTTCATCCCTCTATCTCCCTACTAAGTGCGTCCAGTCAGAACTCATTTTATGATTGCAACTGGGTGAACATCCCTAGCTTATCTCATTCATGTGGTATCACCATGCAGGACCAACTCTCTGCTTCATGCAGACCCTTGGCCTGTGAGGGCATTGCCATAGGTCATGTCCTTCCTGTGGCTAGTGACAAAGACATTTCATGAGAGCTTTCCCCCAGCCTGTGTCCAGGTCCATAAACGCCTCCTGTTTGCCTGGAGAAACTCCACCCATCACACGAAGGTCACTCAGTGTTTCTCACAATGACTCAGTGTTGAATGCTTTGCAACCCTGCCAACTCTCATACTTGAGGCTGGAATTGTCCCTGGGCTGGTGTTTGGGGTTTGTTTTCCTAGAGAAAGTGGAATATTGGGTAAAAATGATCTTTCAAAATAAGGCTTGCCTATCTTTTCCATCTGTCTTGAACTGGAGATAGATATGGTATGTGAGATGTGACCTCAGTCCCCAGTCTGGACAGTGCTTCCTCAGGGACTTGCCAGGGGACAGAGTCACTTTGGCTCAGTGCTGTTGTTCTCCATAGCCCAGGGGTGTGGGGGTTCTTAAGGGCCCTCCATGGGCATCAGCAGTCATTATTTACCAGACTGAGCTCCTTGGGATCTTGAGAGGTCTTAATACCAATCCTTTTGACTGCACAGGGGCCTTCTTAAAATGTTCTTCAAGCACCTGTGGAAGAATTGTGTATTCCTAAATGTAGTTTCCCTTTTTCCTGCCTTGAACATGCACTGCAAAAGGCACCTGCTCCCCTGATGGCTGATGGCACCAAAGATGCTACAGGATGATCCCTGTGTTCCCAGAGTCCCTATAGACACAGCAGGAAATGGCTGTAGTGTCACCAAATGCCAAAACCCAGACTCAAGAGGATATTTGGACATACTGCAACATCTAAGCCCTTTTTTGAGTTTGAATCCACACCTACAACTTCTCTGGAGTGATATGAAGAGATGCCTTCTTGCTAAAATACTTTAGAAGAGGCTGTTTCAGTCAGTCCCAGAGTGGTCTTTCTTTGCAGCAATGGTAAATCCCAGACCTTGAAGTGTTATAGTGTGAAGAGGGAGGAACAGTGGGCTCAAGCCCCATTCAGGGCTCTGATCAGTGGGGCTGCAGATCCCTGTCAGCACAGCCCATAGCAGAGCACTTCATTATTTTCTTGTTTCTCCACACACTTCTTGTGCTGGGTGGCTCCACATGAATTCCAGCTCCAGCATCTCCCAACACATGCTGGTGAGTCGGCAGGGCTCTGGCTGCCAAAGAGGGGATCAGGGCCGGGCCTCTGTGCCCATCCCTTCCCCACCATCACCATGCAACTCCCACAACAGTTCCCTGTTCCAGCCCTCCCAGCCCTCTTCCTAGGACATAGGCTGGCATTGCTCCCTTTTTCTGAGCTCAGTCTGGCTGGGTGCTGCTGGAGTTTCCCCCAGGGACTGGGAGGAAATTTTGTACCAGCCCATCTGGGATGGGAGCTGAAAACCCAGCTTTGAGGTACCTGCAGGGGCTGACAGCTTGTCTGCCATTGCCAGCTGAGCTGCAAGTGTCTGAAGAGCCCAAGGCTTACCTTGTCTTTCCTAGGATCCTCTTCCATTGCCTGGTCAGAGAACGGGTGGCTGGGGCATGCTTACACCTTGTGGAGGACCTGCTTTTAGGAGAAAGGGGATGTGCAAGGTACCTGAGCCAACACATGGCTGTGTCTGATGGGGATAGGCTTTGGAGTCCCTTGGTCCTAGTGTTAGGGGTAGTATGGGCTCAGCATGGGCTGGTGGCTCCTCTTTCTGTCCAGCCACTGCCACTGGTGTGAGCTCAGTGAGACACTTCCTCACCATGCTCCCACTGAGAAGAGCCCCTGCTGAGCTGTTCACTGAATGGGGAGCTGCCATCGCCAGCCCAGCGGCTGCAGGAGATGAGATTTCATCTCCTGGCCCTTAATTCCTCCATCCGCTCTGCCAAATCCAGCCCCGGTCCCGCCTGCTGCTGGCTGGCTCTCCAGTGCATTCACAGCCCACCACAAAAACCCGCTTGGGACTGTTTTGAATGGAAAATCCTATTAGTCTTAAATTAATTGCCTTTTCTTGTGGAGCAGCGGGTTGGAACTGGTGGGCCTGGCTTGTAATTATTAACTATGGAAAGGCTTGCATAGAGACAAGCTGCTTCTCTCCTGCTGGGTCATGCTCTATAGGCGCAGCCCTTGGATCTCGCTTTCTTCTTTGGCCTTTATTAACCAGCTCATCCCCTTTTGCTGATCACCCTTTTATCTGGGAAGAGATAGGGAAGCTTTGAACCTTGGAATTAAATTCTCAGAGCCATGACGAAGGGGCAAATTTGATTCATTTCACTCTTGGGGAATGTGGGAAAAGCCCTAATGGGAACTGAAATGTTTTGGCAGAGATGTCAAGGGGTTAATTCAGGGGGAACCACTGCAACACCTGGAGAGATGATGCCAGCTGTAATGCAGCCAGGGCTGGAATGCACCAGACTCAGCATTCCTGCTTGTTTCACATGGGAGGTCTTCCCCAGGAACAGGATCCTCTGCCCTACTCTGGCATAAGGACCCTTGGATAAGGCACAAGCCACGAGGAGCCTGAGCCTGTTACTGCAAACAGCACAGGTACAAAAAGCAAGCAACAGTTTGAGGGGTTTTAAGATGAAATTAGATTTCAGGAAATTTCTGACACCAATGCCTGGCTTCAGTGTGCCCACTGGATCCAGGTTTGCAGACCTAGGTCAGGGTTAGGAGGAGTCGTGGGTTTCAGACTCACTGTGCTGTGCTGGTGGGATGATGGCCAGCCCAAGACATGGGTCAGAATGATGGAGGCACCTCTGCTGTGTCCCTGCTTATGGTCTCAGATGTGTGAGGAGCAGGAGCTGGTCCCATGTGGCCAGGGACTGTGCTGGCTTCAGGAGGATGCCAGGTACAGAACAGCCTGTGCCAGGGAAGGACACCCAAAATGATGCATTAGCCAATGGCTTTGGCTATTTCTCTCTTAAGTGGAGATGAGTGCTGGCTGCATCAGGTCCCATTCTGCATGGGACTGGCTCCTGCCAGTCCTTTTCTGCCCAGAAATGCTGGTGATGGCCAATGCCGGTCTACTGGGAATGTGACTCCATGGTTCTTCTCATACTGGAGCCATCCCAGGTCACTTCTGCCCTAAGGGCAGGAGAAAGCAGACTCTGGCGGGATTTTGCCATTTCCTCAAGCATGTCAGGAGCATCTTAGGCAACTTCCTCAAACTTTAAGCCAGAGTGACCAGCTGGGTCAGCATCATTCAGCAGGGACCACAGCAGGGACCCCATTGCCCTCAGCCCCATACCCAGGCAGACAGCATGCTGGGGGAGAGCAGTCCAGGAAGCAGGGTAGCAGCGGTCCAGACTTTTCTAGGATTTTTTGATTCCTGATGAAAAATCTCTCTTCAAGTCTGTGCATAACTGAAATTCATCTTGGCTTCTGGGAGCTCAGTGAGCCTATCCAGGGAGGAAGGGCGGGGAGGCTGGGCAGTGGGCAGCCTGCTTGCTGGATTAGACAGAAACAGCTCTTGCAATGATGGCTCATGGGCAGGGTAAAACAGGTTCACAGACAAAGTTATTTTGGTAGCTGTGTGCAAACCCCCCATTGGAAAATGTGACACGCTTCTTATCCCCTTCGATTTGCTCACAAAACACTAATTAAGGCATGTAATGAAGACAGCAGCATCCATTAATAACGAATCATTATGGGGATGGATTAGTGAGCTTATCAGAAACAGGTGGAAGAGTCTGCTTCGGGCAGCATGTGCAAGCCAAGGCTTTCCCAGCCCTCCAGGACAGTGTGCTGAGAGCCTCCATGGCTAGATCAATGAGAGAGGCTGGGGGAGGTTCATGTAGGGAGCTACCCTGCCTTAGGGTTTGTTTTGGGCCCAAGGTCTGCAACCTTCCCCAAATTGTTCTGCTGCCTGGGGTGTTGCCACTGGCATTGGGTCTCGTCCTGTGGGAAGCTGCATCCATCCAGAGGAGCAGATAGGAGCTGCTGTGGTAAATAAGATTCATTCCACCCCTAAGAAGGAAGGAGGAATGGCTGGAGCATGGGAAATATTCACTCCTTGGAGGAATAACTTCTTAGGCCAGGGGAGTGTGGTGTCTGTTTTGTCCTTGTTAGCCCCTGACACCTGCCTGGCTTCTGCCCTGCTATTAATACAGAGCTGACTCATGGTCTCTGCAGCCCCTCTGGTCAGGATTTAGGCTGTGAAGACACTCAGCCTGGTTGTTTGAAGGTGTGATGAATCTATTTCTGGTCATCTCAGCTAAGGCAGGTGATGAATACAGGAAGTTAGGCTCTTCTTGGCCTTGTGACCTTTGTTTAGATATTCCCATGCCGTCCTGCACTGCTGCCTGTGTGATGGGGAGGGGGGGGGCACGTGTCCTCCTATGAATTGGGGACGTGGCAGCCCTGCTTTCAGCCATAGACCCTGATGGGACTCCTTCCCACACCCTCTACCAACAGCTCCCATTGTGTTTGCACAGGGGGTCCATCAGCAACCTTGCCAACTAGGGACTCCCATGCTCCCTCTATCTTCTCCTTTCAGCTCTTGGGCCTCAGTCCAACCACACTACCTTCCCCCTATCTCCAGTTTTCTGATCACTGAGGTGCACCCACCCACCAGCCCAGTATCTGACATCCTTCCCCATCCTCCTTCCTTACCAATTTCCCATTTCCCACAGGGTTTGAACCCATCTGAAGTGGTTATGGCTGCATGGTCTGATCTCCTGTCCCATGAATCGTTACACCTGGGTTGGAAGTCTTGGAGGAAAGGGCAAGGATGTGCACTTAGGGACATGCTGGGGAAAGCCGCTCTTTTGCTGTCTCCCTGTGGACTGGCAAAGAGTAAGTGCTTCTGCTTTCGCAAGTGTCCTCCCCGTCTGGCTGCTTGCAATATCCTTCAGTGTGGATGCTGGAGCTTCCCAAGCACTACCCGGGCTGCAGGGGCACTGGGCGGGGGGTGGGGCTGTGGTCTCTGTGGGTGTCTTTGGAGGGAAGCAAAGCAGCAGGTGGTTTTTTTCGCTCAGGGCATGATGCCCCGTGAAGAGCCAAGGAAGGTGTGAGCCAGAAGTTTGGCCTCATGGAAACGGAAACCGGAGAGGGGACATTTATCCACGGGCATTATGTGTGGTCTCCACAGAAAGCTGGTAATGCAGAGAGGTCATGCGTTTAGCAGGAGGGATGTTTTGCTTATGGCTGAGGAACATTTTTTGTATTCTGGGGTTTGGTTTTTTTGGTCTACCTGTTAGAATGGCAGAGAAGAACTGGCTCTGGGTGGCCTTGGTGCAGCTCTGGATCTGAGTCTCAGAGGAGCATCACTTACTCCCATGCAGGCCATCTGTTGTCCTGAGATGGGAAATATTCTGACTTCCTCTGGAGCAACATTTGAATTGAGGGGCAGTCCAGAGTCCAGCCTGCCAGAGCTCAAGGAGCATTTGGACAATGCTGTCAGGTACATGGTGGGATTATTGCAGTGTCCTGTGCAGGGCCAGGAGTTGGATTCAGTGATCCTTGTGGGTCCCTTCCAATTCAGGACATGATCCCATACTGGCATATACAGAGGCAGGACTACACACTCCATGGTGGAGCCAGACCGTACCTGGCTTTCCAGGGTGAGAGGATGCTTTGTTATCAGTACTGAGCCCCCTGGTCTGATGTCTGGGCTGCAGCTGGTTGAGGGACACCTGAGCAGGTACTTGGTCCCCAAGTGCCAGAAGAGTTAGGCACTTCACATGTTTTCACTTGTCGCCTTTTTGTCTCAGATTGGTCCCTAAAAGTCTAAGCCTAACTTCAGCTCTTCTGTGTTTTGGTAACATTGCCAGGTGTTGGAGAAAGCAGAACTGTGACACATCTCACTGAGATGTTGCTGTCAGGGTAATGCAACATGCTAGCATCCTGGAGACCTCTGTACCATGGAAAGAGTGAAGGGAACCCAAAGGAAAGGGGATGGCAACAGCATTGGGGGGGTGTTGGGTGCCAGAGGCTCCTTTTTTTTTTGGAAGGGGCTCTCCTTCAGGAAGCAACCCCCAGCATCCACCCTACAAGGACCTACTAAAGATCACCCAGGCTGTGAAGGGCTGGGGCAGAAGCCTGATGGGTGAAGATATTACTTGGATTGCATTTACTTCCATGTCTCCAAAAGAAAAGTAAAAGTTTTTTTTGGTGGATGTTTACCCCTGCCAGGAAAGCTGTGGCTAGTTGGCAGAACGTTCCCAGGAGCTGATTTCATGGCAGATCTCACAGCAGTGGCTATCTCCCAGCTTGACCTCTCCAGCTATGTGTTCCCACTGGCCATGCCGTGGCTGGGATCTTCAAAGAAGTCTCTACTCCCACTGCATTCCTGTGCCTGTACTCATCTGTGAATTGGCTCCTGCAGACCAGCGCGGGGCTGGGCAAAGGGTACTGGCAGGAAAGGAGGAAGTGCCTGTAGTTTTCTTACTGCAGGCCATTTGCACATCTTCAGTCCAACACTGTCGGAAAAGTTTTCTCTGGATGAGAATGGTGGTCTCCACTCTGCCTGGCTCTCAGCACCCTCCTTGGTTCCTTACTGTGTGAACTGGGCTTTGCAATGGGAACTGATCCTCCCCAACAGTATGGTTATTTCCAAAATATTTCCAAGACCCTTGGTTTCTTGGAGCTGGAGGGAGCTGCAGAGCCTGTTGCTGGAGTGCAAAGCTTGGCCACCATCCCTGTTGCCCCTGGTGCCCAGCAGTAAATCTCCATGCACTTCTTCACTCAGGTCAGCAGAGATGACTGTCAGAGAGGCAGATTCTTGGTGGGGTCCTGCCTGAGCTTCATACTACCAGTTTCTGTGCTCCTTCTTGAAAAATTTTCAAGGATGAAATCTCCCAGGCTGTGAAGGCAGGGAGAGGGTCAGGAGAAGAGCAGCAGCCCCTGGGATTTACTGACTTGCCTTCATCTCTTCTGGTGGATATTTCTTTCTTGCTTTGACTTGTTTCTCTCTTCTCCTGTCTGCTAGTGGTTTGTGGTTTTCCTCCTGTGTAACCTGAGTAGATTATGTGTTTATCTGCAATTGCATGACAGGTTTTGGCTGCCTCCTTGGTTTCTGAGGTTATTTGCAGAGCCTTAGCCCTGGCCAGCTCCAGGCTCTTTGGGGTCCTCTCCCCTGCACATCTTGGCATGGCATGAAAGAGTTTCAGTACCTGTCCTGAGCATATGTGCCTGTCCACAGCACAGAAGTGTCCTGTGTTTGCCCAGGCTGGTGGGGAAGAGCCCAGGTTCTAATTGCATTGTAATGACTCCTCTGCTGCACCATGCAGTTCTTTCTCCCTGCAAAATCTCCTCTTCCTCCTGCAGGCTCTGTCCTTCTCTGCTCAGCCTCTCTCCTCTGAAAGATCCTTCCTGCTCAGTTCCTGCTCCCTCCTCCCACTCTCCACCCTTGATGTCCTTGCCAGAGGGGCTAGCCAGCCCACCCTGGCAGGCAGCTGCATGACAGCTCTCAGCTGTGGCTGCCTGGCTGGGAGTCCCTGCTGCCTGCACCCTACTCACCCCACTGCCTGTGCCCTGTGCAATGCGCCCTGCTCGCTCTGCTGCCTTCCCTCTGCTCAAAGCACGCTGCTCACACTGCTGCCTGCACCATGCTCATGCCACTGCTTTCACCCTGCTCACTCTGCTGCCTTCACCTTGCTGCCTGTACCCTGCTTACCTCCCTGTCTGCACTCTGCTCAGTGCACTGCCTGCACCATGCTCACCCTGCTGCCTGTGCCCACATGCAGGGGGTAGGGGAGAGGGCTGCTTCTCCAACCTGGGGGTGTCAGCAGGGAGCTGTGTGAGCACTCAGAGGGCAGTGGCATGGGCTTCTTTGCACCTTGTAAGGCTTCTCCTCCTGGCTGTGGTTGATTCTGGTTCCCAGGTCCTGTTGTGCTTGAAGACCCCTTTATTACCCCCATGTGAGGAGGAGAGGATAGAGAAAGCTATGCTGTCCATCTTGAGATGTTTTTTTTCACTCCAAAGAAGACACCAAAGAAGCTGCAGCCCAGGAGTTTCTTGAACTCCCTGTACAACCTCAGAGATGAAGCCAAGCTGTGACATGTCAAGAATCATCGAGTCATGGAATATCCTGAGTTGGAAGGGACCCACAAGGGTCCAGCTCCTGGCCCTGGACAGGACAACCCCAACAAACCCACCATGGGACCAAGAGCATTGTCGAAATGCTCTTTGAGATCTGTTAGCCTTGGTGTCAGCTGTGACTGCTGCCCTGTGGAACTTGTTCAGTGCCTGACCACCCTCTGTTGGAAGAAGTGCTGCCCTGGGGAGCCTATGCCAGGGCCTGACCACCCTCTCAGTGATGAAGTGCATGTTCCAGGTTTCTTGCTGAGAAGGTCACCATGATCTGAAAGATCAGCCAGCAAGCTCCTGCCCTTCCGCTCCTACTCTCCTGATAAATGTTTCCTCTTAGCATCCCACCCTCCAACATACGCCCCTGGGCAGGGGGATTTATCTTCTTTGCAGCGGCCTTTTAGGGGCTTGTGGACTTCCCACTTGGAGAGAAGTTTCATCTTATAGTTTGTGCTGGTGGAGGACAAACTGGTCCCTCTGCTTTCTGAAACCATCCCATCTCTGTTCATCAAAGACATAGCAGGGCAATACAGTGGCCAGCACTGTGTCTGCTTAAAATCACAGACCATTTTTAATTGGAAAACTTTAGTCTTTCTCTTTAGAAGGATAAAATGAAGATAACATGCATTGCGGTGACCTAAATGAGTGGAGGGAAAGCAACCATGGCAAGTTTGAGGGTGATACCAAATGGAGGGAAGTGGTAAATACATTGGAGTTCAGAGCTGCTGTTCAGAGGAACATCAACAAGTTCAGGAAGCTGGCAGGAAATTCATGAGTTTTGGGGCAAATGCAGATCCTGGAATGGATTAGCCTTATGCAACAGGAAGCTGGAAAGGACAAATCAGGATTCTGTCCCCCATTTTTGGCTCTTCTACAGCAGAAAGGAGTCTGCAAACTGAGGTGGGTCCAGCTGAGGGACACAGGGGTGTTTGGGGACTGGAGGATGTGATGTCTGAACAAAAGTAGAAGGAAGCAGGTGTGCTGTAGATGAAGAAGAGGAGCCTGGTGGGGATCTAACTGCCTGTGTCACTACTTAAAGGCACCTGCACAAAAGAAAAGGCAGCTTAGGTACACAGGGAAAGGATGTTGGCAATGGGTACATGTTGGACTGAGAGAAATTCTGATGGGACATAAGGAAAACTTTCTTCATCTTGGAAGTGGTCAAGCACTGGACAGAGGCCCTGAGAGGCCGTGGCCAAAAACCTCACTAACCTCCATCATTGGAGGTTTTCAACACTCCACTAGACAAAGTTTAGCCCTGAGCAATCAGATCTAAATTCAAGTTTAGAATTAGTGTTGAGCTGAGGATGAGAGACCTTCAGAGGACCCACCTGACCTACATTTTTAATAATTTCTGTGACTTATTATGTAAAATTATTTTCAAATTGCTTCTTCCTGGGTATCTTCACTTGTACACTTGCTGCCTTGGAAATCACAAGCTGTACAGGTAGAGGCACAACCTGCAGTTCGCCCAGAACATCTGTAATTACTCAGGTGTGCATTAACTGAGAGATTACAGAAGAGGAAAAGTGGGCTGGAGCTAAGATATGAGACAGAAGTGTCCTATAGCTTAGTTTGTCATTTGTTTCCTGGGAGATTCTGAAGGAGTTTTAGGTAATAATACTTTTTGCCTTACACTGACTAAGTGCATTTCCAGCATCTAAAAGAAAGAGACCGGATTGGTTTTTGCACAGTGGGGATTGGAAAAAATACTACAGGAGCATCAGGAGACACAAATCTTCCTACTTGTCCAATACACAAATAGTGCTGTGTTCACATGGGTGAGATTCCCCTGCAGCTGTGAACGTGCACATGAGGATAGAGAGCAGAACTATGCCATGTCTTTATATAAAATGGAGATCTTATAAATTCCATAACATTCCTGTGAAAAACACAGCAATAATGAATGTGGCCTGTTTTCACTGACTTTGAGTTTATACCAGAGCAGACTGCTTGAGTCATGTTTGGTTTTTCAGGTGCATCAGCTGTACTTCCACCCCTGCAAATGTTGTGTTGTCATATGTCTGGCTACCTCTCCTGTACTCCACCGTTACTACTCTTTGCCTTCAGTCTCCAGCCAAACTCACCACTGGCCAAGGTCCTGGGAGGAGTAGGATAAGATGCCAAAGGTGTCACCTAGCTGGCAGGATGGATGTTGGACTGTGCATCTCAGCTTTAGAGGAAATGTGGAGGTAATGCTTTGGAATGATGATAATGAAATCCCTTGAAATCTGCCTTCCATTTCCTCCAGGATCTACCTGCTCTTGGTTCTCATGTGCCTATGCAAGAGAAAAGGAAGGACTGGGATGGTGGGGGGAGTGTCTTCTCCATCCTTAAGTGCCAGTGACCCATGTATTGCTCCTCATTATAGCATTTGTATGGTAACACTTGCAGATGCTTCCAAATCCAGGCACCTTCTGGCACTGACCCTCCCTGTGTCACAGGGACAAGGGTGCAGAGTGTGGGACCACACAGCTGAGATGGAAGAGTTTCATAACAATCAGATCTGGGCTGGGATAAAGAAAGTGACATTTTCAGCCTGTGAAAGGGACAATTAATTGCACAGTTCTGTCTACTTGCTCCTTGCTATCCCCTTGTTAAAAATATCCTTGGTGCTTCTATGTGACTAGCTCATAGGATGGGTGCAGCAGCACTGGGAGTGAACTCTCTAGCTGAAGACCAGACTGATTCTCTTGAGCCATTTGGAGCACCTTTCTTTGCCCTGCAGGGCTCCTGGCCTCTCAGAGCTGACCTGGGAATGGAGGTGGACATGGAGTGGGTCTGTGGCCATTCTGGCACAGTGAGATGAGCAGAGCAAGGCTGCTCACTTGCACGGGCTGTACACCCCATGCATGCACCCCAAGTTGTTGAGCATTTGTTATTAAATGCTGCCTGGCAAGGAACGTGGGAAACAGGAAGGAGGAGGTGGCAGCATGAGGCTGGTTTGATACCATCTTCCCTTTGATAAAGCTGCTGCATAAATCCCCCGTGGGCTGCAGTCGGTCAGGGTGGGGATGTTTGGGATTTAGAGGGTGTCTCCGCAGGCTTGAGTGGATGGGCCTGGGAGAGCCGAGATCTGCATGCAAACCCATCCAGACAGCCTTGCTCACAGCCCTCCTCCTCACCAGCTGCCTTGGCAGGCATCACTAATGCACCTATCTCAATACCTCTGTAGCATACCTTGAAATCATGAGCCAGCAGAAACACAGAAGTCTTGTGTGCAGTTGCAGTGTGTGGGCCTGGCTGATTTGAAATCCATCTCTGTTTGCTGAGAACAGTCCCTCCAGGCAGTAAGAGACAGGAGTTCCCCATCCTGCATGGCAGGCAGCACATGCACCAGGAGATGTGGCAGGCCCTTGGCCTCCCTCCCTTGTGCTGTGCAACATGTATGTATGAGAAACTCTTCCTCAAAGTGCCTGAGGACTGCAAGGATCCATCCAATGAGACTTACCCTGCTGGAAAATGATTTAACTTAAAAATATGGGGCGTTAGCAGAGGTGCTTTCAGAGCATCCCATGTGAATGTGTCAATGCTGAAGGAAGAGGAGCTTGCTAAGTAGAAGAGACCTGGAAAAGGTTGATGCCTGCATCTCTAAGGAGTGGGGGAACTATCACAGGAGATGAAAAGGATGGAGGAGGTTATGGGGACAGCAGCAGCATCTTCCCAGCCATACAGAGACTGCATTACCCACTGTGCTGGCCTGGCTAAGCCGTGCCTTTGGAGCTTGAGGGGGATGCTGTGGTGTCCAAAGTTGTGTCCAAGTGACCTTTAATGATGTTCAGTGTTGCAACCACCAGCCATCAGGTCCTCAGAGGTGCAGACTGGAGGCTTTGAGTTGTCCCTTGGGGATTCTTGTCTTCAAGCTCTGTTTTCTCACAAAGTCCTGAAATATGGATGTATCTTTTATTAAGCCTATGATTCCAGGCTGTTGCAGGGCTCTAGAGGCTGGACTTCTAAGAGCACCTACCTTCAGGTGTAAGAAGCACCCAGGATAAATTTCTCTGTGTTAAAGTTAGCTCTGTAGCTGCTGTCAAACCCATCCAGGGCTGTAAAAATTAATCACTGTATTGAAATTGTCTTAAATTGTTCCCAGTGAAAAGGTGCTGGACTAATTCAATTAATGGCCTAGCACAGATGGATTTAGAGGCTGGGGTGGAAGATGAAAGAAAGCTGAGAGAGAGGGAGAGCTCTCTATGGAGGACAGGAGCATTGCTCCCTGGGCAGTATGTCCATCGCCTAATTGCCCTCTGCTTTTCATCAAAGAGACAAAGGCTGCCCCTTGCCTTCTGCCCCCAGCACAGCCTTTTGCAGGGGAGAGGTTTGGGGGTGCCCCCTCTGTGTGTGCAAAGAGAAAGCTGCTTAACTCCCCTTTGGTTTGAAAGGATTTTGCCTAATCCTGACCTCTCCCTGCGCTGCTCAGACGCCGCTGGGCGTTAGTGCCAGCTCTAATCCCATCCCACTGTCTCCCCTCCTCAGGGGGCACTCACCCCTTTCAGCCCCTGTGTTTGGGACTGAAAAGCTTGCAAAAGCCTTTGGAGTGCAGTTCAAGAGCCACATTCCTCAGGACACAGACAACTCCCCAGGAACTGGATTGCAGTGGCAAGGATGGAACTCTCCTAGAAACCCCACTCAGATGCTGAGGTGATCAGGGGTCTAGAGTGGCACCAGGATTTTGGGCTTTCTGGTAGTGGAGCTGGACCCTCTCTTTTCTTCTTGGGAAGATCTAGTAAGCTGTTTCCAGTTCCTTCTGTGGAGTTTTGCCCCAGGAGCAGCAGACAGAGTCCTTGCAGGATGGTGTCATTCTGGCTAAGGATGCTCTGCCATCAGATTTATGTCTCATGCTGCTGAGTCTGTTATTGCCAGACACAGCTTCTCCCACGCAGAAGTGTTTTCTCCCCTGCAAAACCTGGCAAAGAACACACTTTTCTGAGGATCAGGAAGTACAGATCAAAGTGATGCTTCATCATGGACTTTTCTGTATTTTTTCATCTGGTTGATTGCTGTCTATGGATGTGTGAAGCCCTGGGCAGCATTTGCTATGAGAAGACAGGCTGGTTATTTGCATGTGCTGTCAGGCTGATCCATGAATACTCAAAGGTATATGTAGGGATGCATGTCACCATATATATGATGGCTGCAAAGGCTGGAGAAATACTGTGTCAGGGTTACAGGATGGTGGGGAATGGGGCAAAGAGGATGTTTGCTTCATGGTTTCTTGGCAGCTCTTCCTGCCTCCAGTATCTCAGGTTGGAAAAGCAGAGAGGCAAGTTCATGGGAAATCAAAGTCCCTAGTAGGGAAGCAACTGCAAGACTATGGGCAGGGAATGGAGCAGCACTGGGGCCTTCATGGAGGTGATGGATGGCAGAAAGGACACACAGCATGTCCGCAGGTTGGGATCAGCAGTGCTGTGCTACTGGTCATACCAGTTAGTGACTGCAATGGGGAATAGGGATGAGGTCACCCTTTGAAACATGACTGCTCAGCTCCATCCCCCTGCCTGTGAGCTGCTTTTCCAGTCAGGCCCAAGACTGGACACAGGTGCTGCATGAAGTATTTTTCATGTGGATGCAACAGTGTCAGTCAACTGCCACTGCTGCATCTGCTGGTCTCCAGTGGGTGACAGAACACACCTCTTCTCACCTCTGCTGCTGTAACATGGGTGGCCATGGAACAGGAAAGTACTCAGAGGCTTGAAAGCTGCCTGATGGGCAGCAGAGGAGCCTGTGGACAGGGTGCACATGTCAGCCTGTGTGGGCCCCAGTGCTGCAGTGATGTCTGCAAGCCTTAAGGCTTTTTCCAGAAAGCCAGCACAGGTAGTGATGGAGAGAAAATGCTGTGGTCTGCACTGCAGCGTCTTCTGCAAAGTGTGTGGAGAGAAATTCACTGTCTGGATTCACATGGCTTGAGCTGTTCACTGCGTTTGCCTTTGCCTTCAGCAAGGGACAAGCTCCCACCAGCAGCCCAGCCCTGAGGACCTCATAACATCCCAGACCTACTAGGGAGGTGCAACGTGAGGATTCCTCTTCATCTGAGACACTCTTCCAAGGATAGGACATCTTGGGGACATTTCAGGAGTGCTGCAAGATCTCAGTGATGGTGGGGAGCTGAGTCAACCCTAAATGAATTCACACAGGCAGTGTCAAGTTGTGGCTGGATATTAGGAAGTCACACTCTGCATGTCCAGTGGTCGAGGGCTCCTTGTCTCTTCTTGCCTGGGCCATGAAAGGCTGCATGGATCAGGTTTCCGAGGTGCTCTGGGCTGTTCAATTGGGAGACCCATGTGTGAAGCTGCAGGGTAGTTTTCCTGTTCCCAGCCGTGTTTCACCCAAAGACCTCAGATCGTGCTCTGAAGGGATGGGGGTATTTTGGACTTGTGCCATACCAGCACATTCAGCTGCAGATGGTTACAGGAACAGATAACTGGTCCTGCAGAAATTCCAGGAAGTCTGATCACCCTGGAACATAGATCCTATTCACATTGCCTGTAACCTGAGAGCAGCTCTTCGGAGCTGGGATTAGTAAAAGTATTTGGCTTCACCTGCCCTACTCCTAGGGAACTAGTGGGCCAGTGCTAAACCCCTGCCCATAGGGAAGGATAGGAAGGGTTTTCTTGCAGGCTAACATTGGTCCTGGAATGGGAGAAACTTGCTTCTGCTCTGGTAATATCCATGGAGATGTGAGAGCAAGGGCTACACCTGGACAATTCCTGCCTGAATCACTAAGGAGTACGTAATCTATAAATCATGGGTGACATACACACCTTTCACACTCAGACTTGTCTGTAGTGTTAGGCATGTGCAAAGGTGTGCTCTTACCTTGCCACCCTGAAATATCACAGGCAGCAGAGATGTGAAAAGCTGGAGATTGCACAGTGGGATGGGATAAGCAGCCTCTGGAGCCACTAGCAGGTGAAGTGCTGAAATCTGCTCTTGGAAATTGTCCTCTTCCTTTGCTGAGGTTTATCCTGCCCCTCACAACTAGATAGGGGCCTGCCCCTGGCCTGGGGGATGGCACCTGGTCCCACAGTGGATCCAAGAAGGATCTCCTTCCTCAAGGGAGGGGTTATAAATGTCCCAGCAGTGATGCTGGCTGGGCAGGGAGATGCCCTATGCCCACCACTGGAGGAGTTGAGCACAGCTGTTTGGGAAATCCCTGCATGTCTGGAATCTGTAGCATTGCTTTCTGGGAAAAAAGAGCCGAGAAATTGCATGGTGCCAAGGAGTGAAGTTGGAAAGTTGTAAAACAAGCTGATAAACTGGACAGAAAGTCACTGAGGAATGCAGAACTCACCACAGCTAGAGCCAAGTTTAGCTAGTTTAGTAGGCCTTACTGTCTAAATTTCTGTCCCAGAAAAAAGGTAAATATGATACCAGTTTTTTGAAAGAATGACTTAGGAAATGAAAGGTCAGTGAGTCTGACGTCTGCACTGAGCAAATTATCAATATTGTAATAAAAACCTATCTAAAAAGACATGTGCATGTTCATCTGGAAGACAATTGCAATGACTACTTGCTGCAGAGGTGGTGTGTCTCAGGGCAGTGAGCTGAAGGAAGAAACGGTTGCAAATCCAAGAGAATCACTTGAAAAACTGTCCTTGATTTTCCAAAAGCTCCTGACAAGCTCCATCACTAAAAGGGCTTATTTTGTCACAGACTGAGAAAGAATGTCATTTCCTAAATTAGAATGAGTGGAGAAGCAAATTTGCCAAGGGGAGATGCCAGGAGGTGTGAATGCAGCTAAAGGAAAGGTCTTTTTATGCTGTGTAACTAAATAGTGACACTCACTGCCATACAGGGTTGGTGAAGTCCAGGTGCATTAAAGACTCCAAAAAACCAAGCAGATATAGCCATGGAGGCCAAATTCATCCAACATCCACTGTCTGTCAGCTGGGAGATATCTGAAACACAGCTGGGACATGCAGTTCTGTTTTGTGCTGACCTATGTCATGTCTCTGATTGTGACAAGAGGGTGGGATGAGTGACCTCAACTTTTCCTTTTGCGCCATCGCTCCCACAGTTGTTGTATTCTGATGTTACTTGTGCTTTTCTTGGCATCTGTTTCTCAAAGACCCATTTTGCTCCTGACTGAGTCCAAGACTGGGTGCAGATCCATCCCTGTGCTGCTGGAGTGGTCCTGCATGTGCTGGGGCTGGGACAGGCTGTGGAGTGGTACAGGGCACCCACGTGGGGAAATGAGGGGGCCTGGCTGGTGTGATACTCAGAGAGCCTCTGGAAGAATTCAGGCATGACAGCCCAGTGGCTGAGGCCTGAAGTGTTGGAGGTCCCATGGGGGTGAAGAAGGATGCTTGGGAGGATGTATACACCTTGAGAACTGGCAGTGCTGTTGCCCCACCGATTTCTTCCCTGGCAAACCCTGATGGACAGCACTGGCCTCTGTGAAACCTGAGGCCACACCGAGTTGATAACAGTATCGGGGAGATGGCTGCAGGGTCAGAATACCATCTCCAGACCCTGCCATTCCAGGGGGGCTTTCAGACACTCAAAACCAGCCATCAGAGACACACTCGGCTGAAAGGCAGGCGCTGGAGAAGACACACAATCAGGCTGGGCCAGGGGGCCACGTATTTGGGAAGGGACAAGCCCCTGGATCAGTTGCCAGACAAAGGTGGGCAGGCTTCAGTGCTTCACCCTGCTCTGCTCCAGCAGACAAGCCTGTAGTGCAGTTGGCCTGGGGGCAGCAGCTGCGTTAATCCTGACCCTGTTCTTTATCTGTCTTTGTCTGAAAAAAAATTGAGCCTTGCACACTTTCTTGAGCTATCTGTTCCCTGCACTGTGCAAGGCAGAGAGTGTAGCACAGAGGGACAGCTCTGATGCTCAGTTCTCCTTTTCTACCAGGAACTAGTTGCCGGATAGTGGTGGTGCATTCCCCACCCCAAGCTCAGATCTATGGCCAACGGCAGGACAGGACTTTGAAAGTGGGATGGCCAGCCTTGAGCCCAGAGAAGCAGTGGTCCACCAGGTCCCCAAGTCATTCATTCCCACATTGTATTGCTTTCCCTGCTGAAAAGCATGTATGTCTGTTGCATTTCATCATCTGATCTCTACAGAACCAAAACCTACCTGCTTTCCAACACTTCCTTGCAGGTGTATGGGCTGAGCCACACCTCAAGCATCTCTCTAATAACCTTCAGCTGCTGCTGCCTCTCTCTCAGAGGCAGCTTTTCTAGACCTTGACTCATGCCTGTGCCCTCTCCTGCATTTATTTCCTCCATGTTGTCAGCAACTGCTTTGAAGTGCCAACACCAGAGCTGTGCCTATGTGGTGGTGATGGACTTGCTTCCACCATGCTTGGAGATAGGCTGCTTCCCTCTATTCACTGTCCTTCTGCTAAAGCCCCAAAGACTTTTTGCCAGCTAAGCTCTCTTTTGTTCTTTGGGCTTATGCTCATCTCAAGTTCTTTCCACAATTGCCTGAGGCCCTTTCAGGGCTGCTACTTTCCAAGGGAAAGGACCCAATTTTGTATGCGTGACCCCCAGACCTTCCTTGAGTTACTTGTTCATGTTCAATGCATAGCCCTTGTAAGCCCAGTGTCCCATCAAGTCTGGAGCAGTGGGGAATGTACCTGCTGGTGACATGGTTTGTAACTCCACCACATTCCAGGCCTTGCCTTTAGATACTGCACAGGACCCTATATATAGCATGCCCTTAGCATCTGGCCCGGCAAGCTCAGGAAGGATGGATTCCAGTTTGAATGACCAGGCTGATAACAACATGCAACAAATGGTGCAATAAATGAGACGTACTCCAATCCTGTAGAAAATCTCCTGTTGCTGTATGTGGTAGAGATTGTTTGGTGTCAGAGAGGATAGAGGAAAACTATAAAAGGCTCAGAGGAAAATACTAAGTTATGATTAGAGATGTGAACTAGCAGCATGAGGCTATGCTTGTTCAGGAGTTGGCCAGCACGGAGAGCCTCACACCTCGGAGAACTATTTTGCTACTTCAGATCTCTGTGTTTCCCCATTACCCCAAAGAAGTCAGTAGGATGGAGTTACTCATAAGCATTCTGGGTTTGAACCCCTGTCCATTTCACATGAGCAATTTGCACAAATGTCAAAAAGATTATACATCACCTGCTCCACCCAGGTGTGAGGGACATCTGTTCAGCAGCCTCAGTGTTCTCAGCCTGGACTCCAGCTCAGCCAGAGTACAGAGAAGAACAAATCTCTGTGACCACTGGAAAGCAGGATCTCAATGGTTTTAAGAGGACACATTGCATCAAAGCAGGCACAGTCATCTAGGGGGAAGCTGATCTGTCTCTGTTTCCTGAGGTTATCTCTCTGTACGGACTCTATGGACAGTTGCTGTCTGTGCCAAGTCTTGACTAACTTTTCCAATCCCATGGTACAGCAGTATTCCACTTTGGGATAACTCTGGGATGCTGCCAGGGGACTGAAGCTCCGGGACCAGGATGTCATCAATTGGGCACTGTGTCATTGTTCGATGAGGGCTTTCCCCTGCCACCACAGCCATCTCTGACTTCAAACTCCTTGGAGCTGGGAAGAGTCTTGCCACCCTGTTCACACAGCCAGCATCAGGTTGCCCATGCTGGGCTGATAATGAGCTTTGAGCTGCTTAATGGAAGCTTGGAGTAGAGGTGGAACAGAAGGAAGCACAGACCTGGGAGCCAGGGGATGGGCGATTACAAGGTTGGACATCTTGTTTGGAGAGGTAAGGTTCATCTTGGTGCAGAGCTCTTCATCCTGGGAGTACCACTCAGTGCTGAGGCAGCCCATTTGCTTAAGATCTTGAAAGCTTCAGGAGGAATTTTCTGGAGCAGGCTGGCAGGAGGCAGCTGGGATCTTGCACTTTGATTTTGAAGTGTCTCTACTTAAGGGATTCAGTTGTGGCGAGGAGCATTTCACTATGAGGACCAGGTCTGGATCCTCTTCATGATGCTGTTTCTTGCTCTTCATTTGAGTGTTAGGAGCTAATGGGCTGAATTAATGACCCCTTCAATCCTGGCACAAAGAAAACTTCCAGGTTTCCCAATTCTCTTTGCAGGTACTAGAAGTCACTTTTTCCTTCCCTCTTGGTCCCTTTATGGCTCTGGGCTCAGTGCTCATATTCTCTGCCTTCCTGCTACCAAGAGGCTGCAAAGCATCCATACCTAAGCAAAATTCTCAACACAACTGGAACAAATGCAGGTCCTGGATCCCAAAGTGCCTTTGGGTAAGAATGAATGAAGTCTTCTTGTGAATGCTGGGCAGGTACCACCCGAACAATTGACCACAAATATTCAATTACAATTTGAAATGTGTTTGTGCCAATCTGCTCTCCTGAGAATACACTTTCCTAGGCAAACACTCAGAAAACCCACATCGTAAGCTCAATTGCTCCCTGAAAACAAATTTCTAAATTATTTAAGTAACCACTAATGGTGAGAACTGAGGATCTGGCATCTGAGACAGTATCTTCAAAAGGCAGAGTTCCCTGCTTGGAATGGATAAGCAGAGCAAACAGCTCATCTTATCTGGATTTCAACCTCTGCTGCTCCATCCTCTTGTCCCATAGGATGGTGAGGGTCACACCTGGGCTGAAACCATCTCTTTGAAGTCTCTTCCCTTCTTTGATATGTTTCTGCTTCTGTGCTGGCCCAATCAGGAGGCCCTGTGTACTTACAATGAGACCAGGAGCACAGGGCCAGATGCAGGCAGGATTCCATCCAAGTGGCTGCCTCTAGCTGGAGGCTGATCTTTGGGATGTGAAAACACTTCTTGCTTGTCAGTCCCCTGACCCTGGTGCCTTCCCATGCCCTGGCACTCTGGGTCAGCCCTTTGCCAGTGTCCAGCACCTTCCCATGGTGGCTATTTGAGGGAACTGCTCCAGTTGATGGCTGATGGGGCATTTCCCTGGATTCAGAACCCAACCCTGCCATTGCCTTGCAGAGCCAGCTCTGCCAGTGGGGGGAGTGTGACCTTGTGACTCCCTACAAATCCTAAATTAATTAATCCCAGGGATGCTGGAGCGGCATGAACAGCCCGTTTGATTTCTCTGCAGTTTTTTCCTGGGGCTCAAAGGGATTAGTGCAGGCGGGAACAGGGAACTATAACAAGGGGCTCAGCTTTCAGCTCCTGCTCCCAGCCAGCAGACTTCTGTTCTTACCAGAGATATTAGCAGCAGTAATCCACAATGTCTCTGAGCACTATCTGTGTGCGGCATCCTCTTCTTCTTCCTCTTCCCCTCACATGTGCGCTCCCATACTCAGCTCTGTACTGCGTGTGTTCATGTTCCTTCCTGATGAACTTGCACCATCCTTGTCTCTCATGGGCACCTGCCCCTCCATGCACATCACCCCCCCATATCCTGTGGCATGTGCAATGCCCTACACAAGCCCACCCAAATTAATATGGGGACATTCACTTCTTACACATCTGTTCCTATGGCCCAATGTGCTTTATGTACAACTCACTGATGGACTCTCTCACACGTGTGTTCTTTATTGTATATACCCCTCTGGGCTTGGGCATGTTGGCATCTGTCTCCATGCACGCACATCTCATTCACTTAATAATATGGGCTCACAGTCTGCTCATCACAGTCTCATGACCCTCCTCCTCCCATGCTCTGCACCAAATTTTATCTCAGCTCTGCATGGTGAGCCTGCTCATGCTGCATCCTGTGGGCTCAGGCCATTTTTCTTAGGCCATTCTTCCATGACTGCTTGTGGAGAGTGTTGGCCATGCTGGTCTCCACAGAGAACTACACCATGGAAGCGATGCTTCAGAGACAACATAGGAGGTTCAAACCCTTTATTAAAAGGAGTTTTGTCACAGCCTGGCAGGTACCAAATGTCAGGATCCATTGGTATCATCTCAGGGAAAAGAAGCCTTTGAAGAAAACGGCTAAGATGCCACCATCTGCCTCCTCCAACAGATCTGTGAGCACAGTTGTTGCCTGGTACACCTTTTAGAACCTCTGGGGTAACAGGGAGCCCAGGGCATCCCTGTGAACCAGTATGCTTGGGCATCTCTGGGAACATTTGGGGTCACTTGACTGAGTCACCAGCTCCAGTGCCTGGCCATGACTGCTGAAGCCCCAGCTAACAGGCAGATGAGTATGGATGGATTTAGTGTCCCATGGGCACCATTCATGCTTGCTATCTAGCGCCTTGTCATCCAGACAGGATGAAGACCCAGTAAAGACCCAGAGGGTCACCCTTAGGATAAGGGAAGTAGAAAAATGTGGAGTAGACAAAAGTAATAGGATTTTGTTGAAAGACTAAATCACAGGGATGTGAGAAGTGACCTGCTGCTAGCTCAGAATGGATTCATAGAAGATCTCACTCCTGCTATTAACCAACAGCATCTGCCTGTGCAAACAGGAGAGGAGAAGGGGAGAAATCAGTGAAAGAGAATTGGGACTTTCCTAAAAATTACCAAGTTGCCCACCAATCAGAACTATGGAAACAGTGAAAGGGAAGAGTTTCTCATTAATCTTTCCCAAAGGCAAATGGACAAAATGAGCATTGAGGCAGGAGGGATGGTTGGCAAAGCAACAGGTGGACAATGGCCTGGCTGTGACTTGTCTTTGGGGCAACAGCAAGTGTGGATGGATGAAGAGTCTGAGATGGGTTCAGTAGCCCCAGGGATCCAAGCAGAGAAATGGAGATAGCTGCTGATTTGGTATGTTCTGCCAACACTGTGGGTGCCAGCACTGCCACTGACACCTCCCAGAAGGAGGCCACCAAACAGTAGCAGGACCCACTTTTGCAGCAAGAGTTTTTTAAGAACCTATGTCTCTGACATTTGTGTCACACTCCGAGGGAAAGAGATTCCTGCTGGGGGATGATTGTTTAAACCTCTAGGAAAAAAAAAACAACAATAAAAGAAAAAAGAAAGGATATAACAAGACCTTGAAACCTGAAATTGAAGCTCAGCAAAATCTGACTAGAAATGAGATGTTATCACCCAGGGGATTAACCATAGCAACAATCTACTGAGGAATTTGAGGTTCCTCCAGCACAGTGGAAGATAGGCTGTTCCTCATTTTATGCCCCTGTAGGTCTAGTTTGGTGTCTTTTTTACAACAAATTCTGTTGATGTCTCAGTGACAGGAAAATTGCAACACCCTGAGATAGCCCAACTTGGCTTTACTGCTGCATCTTCACATCCCTTTCAGGATGGCCTTGCTGACCCTCTCAGGTATGAGGATGGACAGCAGAGGCATTTGCTAAGCTCTCACCATATGAGGAAAGCTTGCAGTTATGGATACTTTCCTTCCCCCAGATTCCCACCTGGTCTCTCCATTCTGCAGCTTGTGGCAACCCCAGGAGTATGAAACCTGCAAAGTGTGACGGCTAGTCAAAAACAGCCAATGTGAGGGTGATGCCTATTGAAGGTCAGCAGCAAATCCTGGACCACTTCTCTTAACACAGGCACATGGGAAGAGATACTCATTCCAGACTGAAAGGGAGTCAACCTCTCAAGTCTAGTCAGCAGGTGCTCGGGCTGGGGCAGAGGACAGCAATAGTGATGCTGAGAAGGGTCAGAAACTCCCTGGATCAGTAGAGTTTGCAGAGTGCTAGTGCACACTCTCAGATACCACAGTTGCGTGTCTTCCTTGGGCTGCCTCACCAGCTCCCCATCCTCTGTTGCAGCCTGGCTCAATATCTTAGTTCCCTCTTGTCTACTTAACCAGAGAAAGGACACACCCACCCTGGAACCTGGGTTGCATAGGGGATCCAGTGGAGGAAGAGGGAAACTCCATGGAGCAGCAGGTATTCCATGCAGGTGTTTGGAACTGCTTTTCAGAGACATATGCTGTCAATCTAGAGAGCTTGAGTGCTGGGCTGGACTGGATGCCTGGCCTGAAAGCATTGCACCACCCACTTGTAGTGCTTGACATGAACACCATGATGTGGCTGCAAACACATTAAATAACTAAAATAGTCTCCAGGAAACTCCTAAACTAGCCTTAAAGAATTTTGTTGGGGTTTTTTCAGTAGGTAAGTGGAAGGCTGCCCAGATGTTTTTCTCTGGGCATCTCCAGAGGAGAGAGTTGGAGGGAGGGCTTGCTGTGACCAGGAGGGTATGTAATTGTTGAGCATAGAGTGGTGAGGGGACTGGAGGTGATGGTCACAGTGCAGGATGGAGGGAGTAGAAATTGCATCCTGAGGAGCAAATGGGTGCATTATGGACCCAACCCAGTGAGCTCAAGACTGATGAGAAGCTGCTGCAGAGGTGACACCACCAAATTCCTAAAGGAGAAGGTCTCCCACCAAGAAAGTTTTATTTTAATGCTTTTTTTTTCCAGAAAAAAAGTTATGTTTTGTCTCCAGTAGTATGTGGGAAATTGCAGGTTGAGATGGAAAGTCCAACTGTGTTTCAAACTCAGCTTTTCAGTTTGCATTTCAAAGCCTTTCTTTTGAAATTGGAAATGGGAAGTTTTCCTTCTTTCATATCAGTTTGCTGCTGAGGGCTGTGAGATGACTCATGTCCTGGAGTTTGGCTTCTCTGCCTTTTTCCCATTTTGTTTTCCCTTCATTTTCTCCAACTGCAGGAAAGGTACCAAGTAGGAAAAAGAGCAATAAAAGTATAACACCTTGTCATCCACTGACTTGCCCAGCAATGCTGAAATTTTGAGACATTTCAAATGGAAAAGAACCAAAAAAGAAGGAGAGAGGAATGAAACCGGTGATTTATCAGAAATAAAGAAACTTCTCAGAGGCCAGCATTTAAATTTTCATTCATTTTGAAGCAAAATAACTTTCCTGATTTGCTTCACATCAAAATTCTCCACAGGGAACACTTTCTAATAGAAATGATCTCACTTTAATATTTTGGCAGGATTTTCCTGTGTATTTTTTTTTCTTCTCATTGGAACTGTGCTAATGTGGGGCTGTAAAACATGACGGACTGTTAGCTGTGTGGGTGCTGAAAGACCTGAAACTGCTGCTCTGTACTGCTAAATTCACTTGTGTGTGGAACCAGTGGAGCCTCCTCCAAGGTTTTGTCAGGCCAGGGCTATGAGAAGTCAGGAGCAGCTGGTGCTACATGCATTGCCTCCTACAAAACCTTCACAAGGAGCTTGTTGGGGATGCATTTTAAAGCAGGACCAATTTTCTTAGCCAAGAGGGAGCCCAAGAACGATGGCTTATGGAAAACAAATGTACCCATCTCCCCCCAGCCAGCAGTGAGAAAAACAGCTGCAGTTTTCCTAGGAATTTTCATGGGTACTTAGTGCCACAGGGCTGCAAGAAAGGGTTAAAGTGTTTTCAGCTATGAGTGCACAACAAACAAAGGGGATGTGGTAATCCCTCCTGCCACAGAGTGAAAAGTTCACTTGATATGCTACTTTACACTGATTCTCACAGACTCTGGGATTAAACTGGACACACTCTGACGTCCAGGTTTTCTAGCAAAGGGCTCCAGCCCAGCCTGCCACATTCACTTCATATTTGAGAGCATATTCTTTGAAAATCCTGCTGACAGATGAAGAGCAGGAAGACAGCCAGTTTCCCATGGAAAAATAAGTCCATGCAAACCACATCTCCAGACACCCAACCTGGCCTTGCTGGAGCAGCTGCTGGGGTTGTCATCTGGAGCAGCATCTCTAGGAACCTTTCAAGCCTCAGGTACAGCTGGCCAGGATTATCCTTCTGGTCCATGTCACAGGGTCTTGCTTTTATGCTTTGGGTCCCTGCCAGGCTTTGGGGTCATGCCACACTAATGAGTTACCTGCCAGTTACTCAACTTTAGCTGAGCTGAGGGACAGAGAATGTAGGAGCCCAAGGTGGAGGGGGTAAGGCAAGATGTCTTGTGCCATGGTCGTGCTGGGATGCTGAGTGAGCTGCTCTCCCTGGATCCCCCTGGCCTTGTTTATTTTCATGCTTCTATGTCTTAAAAGACTCTTGCATAGTGGTCTCATATACAGGAACAACTAACAAAACACCTCTGGTTGCAAATCTCTCTCACTGCTGCCAAGTTGCCAATAGTTGAATGGTCAGTGGCATGTGACTACAATCAGGACATTTGTTTCCATGGAATATTTGAGCTATTTGGCAAAAAAATTACAATCTGACTATTGGGGAGGGCAGACTCCTTTCATTGATATGGAGATGTTGGTCCTGCAGGTGTTTTGAGCTTGCACTCTTCATCTGCATGGCAGGGTCAATCCAGCTTTCCCTTTGCTGGGAGATGTTGCAGTGGTGTTTTTGAATTCATTGCTTTTTCTTTCTTTCAGATGAAGCACTGACAACTTTCTCTGAAAGCCGATGTTTTAATGAAAAGGGCTTATTCTGGCAAAAATCTGATTGTGTCTTGAAAACTTCCCCTCGGTGCCTGATTTTTCCACAGAAAGCTATTCAAGGAACAAAGTGCAAAACTTTCCTCTTATTCAGTCATTCAGATATTTCTCTGCTTTGAGGAACCAGCATTAGCTCGTCTGTCACATTCTGCCCCAGTGGGTGTGAGAATAGGAGAGAAACTGCCCTGGTATCCATGCCAAGAGAATGCCACTCAAGGTCCCCACATGAGCCTGCCCACATGGCTGTTCCCAGCTGCTCCTTGGATCAAAAACTTTGATTTTGAAAATAACAAAACCAAAAAGAAGTTTCATGGAGACCAAAGGCTGCAGCCTGCAGGGTTGTTGTGACCAGCACCAGTGGAAGGCTCTGCTCTGGCCCCAAACCATGCTGTGGTCATGCAGAGGATGAGGCAGGGCAGCCACATCTTCAAAATTAAAAAAAGAGAAAAGGTCACTTTTCCCCTTAATAGATATTCCAAAAGTATTTTGCTTCAACATCTCTGGGGCTGAATCGAAGCTCCAAATTCAGTTCATCACAGCAGTAGTCCCAGTGTACCCAGTGCCCTTTTATATTCACCTCTGGGTGGCAGGCAGAACAGTTTGTCCTGTTCTGACCCTTCAGCTCTGAATGGAGAGATATTTAAACTGATTTTCTATTCTCTTCTCTCCTTCTAGACCACTGCAGCATACAGAGGTTGGGGATGACTCCTGAGCCAGGAAAGGAGCTTGTCCTGGATGAGATACCTACGTGCTGTGAGTAGGTTAAGTCCAGAAAGGTGGGATTGGATGGGGAGAAGCCCTCAACCTGCAAGGACCACAGACCTGTGGTCTCTTGGGTCATACAGAGTGCAGTCTCCATGATTTGCTACAGGTATCTTCACCTCCCCCCCATCGCACCATGTCTTATGGGATGCTGCCACCCAGGCTGTCCAAAATGATGGGACCTTGATCCAACAGAGCCCATGGAAAGCCAGGCTTGAGCCTGATCCTGTTCCATGCTCTGTGTGCCCACACTGGTGAATGAAAAGCTGAGCTGAGGTGGCTGAAGGCCTGCAGACCTTGCCCCAGAACAAATGTGACAGGGACATAGCCACATGTGGGATGCTCCCAGGACTGATGGAGCTGGGGTGGCTGGGGCTTTGAACAGCCAGGGCTCCCCAGCTGCTTCCCTGCTGCTGTCCCCTGACTAGGGGAAGAGAAGGTGCTTGCTAAGCTCCAGCTCTCTGTCCTTCTGTCCAGGCTGGCATATCTCTACTTTGGGGCTTAGTGGGAACAGTGAACTATAAAGTGCATCCCCTCTCCTGCCCCTTCCTCCTCCTCTCCAGCTCCCTGTCCTTCCCCCATGCCCTCCATCCCTTGCCTCTTCCCAGCATGGCCCACCACAGTCTCCCCCCTCTCATCAAATCTCGTACCTGGCCCTCACAGTATCTCCGCCCCCAGGCCCCCCATCATCTTCATAAGGATGTGACATGAGGGAAGCAATTGGGAAACAGGTTGAACTGGGAGGAAGCAATGAGGGAGACCTGCAGCTCCTGTCTCTTTTGGAGATGCGGGACAACATCTGGCTTCCTGGGAAAAGGGAGATTTGGAAGGAAATGACCGCTAAGGGAGTTTCCTTCCATCTGAAAAACCTACTGGAAGGATGAGACCCTATCTTAAAGATGGCCTGCAGAGACCCTCACACACAGGCACTGGAGAGCTGGCTGGGGCTTCTTGAGCCCTTTCGTCATCCTCTCAGGCGCTGCCCCAGCCGCGGTTTCAGAGAGCGCCCTTCAGTGTCGGGAGAGGCAGCTGCAGCCGGGTGTTGGGGGACAGGGCGGAGGGAGGAAGGGGAGCTGCGCATTTTCCCCAGCTGGGGAAGGCGGCTTTAGGTTTTGGCTGGACCTCAACAGCGGCTCTGTTGGCAGTGTTGGTCTGGGAAATGCACTGTGCCTCCTCCTCCAGCCAGATCCAGCCTGATCCAGGCCCCCCGCGCAGCCCATTGTGCTACTGTGCTGCCAACCCCACACCGAGTGACTGCAGCACTGGGCTGATGCCACACACGCAGGTGGGTCCCAGTGACCGACCTCTCTGTCCCTGCAAGCGGGAGGGAATGCTGAGCATGGCCACAATCCTTGCATCCTTGCCCAGGGGATCTGGAATGCTTTTTTTCATAGTGGGGACAGACTGTGGTGAAGGGCTTCTTGTTCTGCCTGGGACCTGTATAGGGCAACAGGGTGGGAACAGCACAGGAGGCAAGTTTCTACCATGGCCTCTATTGCACTGCTTGGAAGCACTCGGATGCTGCAGGTGAAGGAGCGGGAACAGACCTGGCAAAGAAGCACATCTCCAGCTCTGTCAGGGTCCCAGCGTGTGGGTGACAGAGCTGAATGGTCTCCACAGCTGAGTGGTCTCACAATGCTCCAGCACTGCTGCCGAGCGCTTGGGGATGTGGGAACAGCTGCTGGACAATGCTGGGCAGCTGTGTGCTTTCACGCTGGGTAATGCATCAGAACCACGCTGCAGTGGGCTGCTGGCCTGCCTGTTCCTATGGAAACTCCTTTCAAAGGAGAGAGGCAGACAAACACCCACCCAGTGGTGCCGGGTGCAGGCAGGAGCTGTTGTCTGGATGCTCTTGCAGGCCTGGTGCTAACTGGGCTGGTTGCAGCAGCTGCTGTGACTCTAGGGTGGGGCTGTTGGGAACGCAGCCAGCCAAGGGGGTGATTTCTGTGATGCTTGGAGACCCTTGGAAGAGCTTTGCTGAATCCCCACAACCTTGAGCAGCAATGCAGGTAGTTAAATAGAGATGTGAGCTATTCAATGAGACAGGGCACACAACCCTTTCCCAGGTTGAGGGACTGGAGTATTGTGGCAATAGGAGAGATGATATCTGGCCATCTACAGTTATGCAGGCAGTAACAGAAAACCAGAGAGAGCAAGGAAAGATTTAGAAGAGGGATATGATGTTCCTCTTTTTCTAGTGCATGACACTTTCCATCCCTGGAGGTGAAAGGATGCTTCATGCACAAGAGGCCATGCATGGATGCAGGAGGAAGCAGGTGGGGTGTGAGAGGGAGAGCAAGGAGCAGGACTCTGCCTGTATTTTGTGCAGGATGCAGAGACCAAACCATGGGAAATCACTTGAATTTCCATAACAGGGCAGTGGCTTAGCGTGGCAACCATGGGTCTGCCTCAGTGAGCAGGGAGCACGGGAGCTGTGGAGCACGGGAGGCAGAGATACCCTAGAGGAAGAGCTGTCCTGCTGCCCTGGAAATTGCAGAACTTTAAGTCTATGACATGTTGCAAAGCAGGTCTCCCCTGCCCCAGGTAGTGGCTACAGGGTGCTCAGGGCTTGGTATGAAGGACCCCTCTTCTCCTCTCCCTTGGATTTCTGCAAGCCAGCATGAAACAAGGCTGACAGCACTAGCCTCAACAACTACAGTGCACCCTCTAAGCTCTGGTTTTTCTTCGAAGGGTGAGGGCAGGTGATAAACATCTGATGTGCTCAGTGTGCACACAGAGCAGCAGTGCCTTGGGCCAGCAAATAGCTGCTGGAAGTGGACAGCCTCCTCCCACACAGCCCTGGGGACAGGGCAGTGCCACAAGAATACTGTGGCCTTTCAGAGCAGCACTTTTCTGGCCCGAATTGTGGCTGCAGCTGTGTGGGATGGGTGGCAAAGCTGCTGGGGCTTTACTGGAATAGGAGTGTGGAGGCACCTTCTTGGGCTGAAGTAAAGTACAAGTGATGTAAGGCCATGAGTTAATTCCTGGGCTGTCAAACAGCTTCAGATAGGCCTTTGCCTTAATAAAACCATTTCTCCGGCTAGAGGGGGCTGGAAGTGATGTAGATAAAGCCATCTTCTAGTCATATTTAATTACGTTTCTGTGTTGGTTGGACCTCTGACTGCTTTTGAGGGGATGCTGGTCCATCAGTCTCCATCATTAGGAAGTGCACAGCATGTTCATCAAACAGAGGTTGCTCTCCATCATAGTTCAGTTCTGGGACAACCTTTTCTTGGGTATGGAAGGTGTTGAGCAAGACCCTCACTATTCAAAATTAGTTTCAGAAAGCAGGGTTAGATCAGATGCTTCCATGAAGATTTGTACCTGCTAAAATCTAAACTGCTATTAACTGTTAACGAGGGTTCAGCAGCTTCAAACTGTCTGAGCACTTGAACATTGAGATTCTGCCTTGGATAACACTCATATGGTTCCTGGTAAGCTCTGAGATGCCTGGGCAGACAAGCAGGTTCACAGGCAACATTGCTGCATGATCATACAGATGCTCAAATCAGAGGGCTCCTGTTGGACTCAGCAAGTTATTTTGGGACCATGATGTGCCATTGTCTCTTAAGAACCTTGCAGATGTGCTGCGAAGGTAATGCATTTGTCATGAACTTAATCATGCCAAGATTACAGAAAATTCTTCAAGTCAACTGAACAAACTTGGGCAGAACTCATCTACTAGCTCATACATTTCATCTTGAGTTTAGGTCTTTCATCCCTGAAAGAGCCTGGTTGCCACAGAGCCTGCTAACAATAATTTTTGATCACATAAATATTTTCCCATCTTGTGCTGCAGTCACCCATGAAGCTTTTAAGGGATGCAGACAGACACCTTTACATGGGAGGCTTTCTGCTGAAAGAGTCAGGGCTTCAGAGAGAGATGACTCATCTCTTGTTATGTGTTGTGTAGTGGGGATGTAGTCTTACCTGCAATCATGTTACCTTGGGCAGGCTGAAATCTTGTTGTCACTTAATTCAATGACATCCAGCCTTGGAAGAAAATTATCCTGAAACACCAAAATGAATAAATATTTCTGAAGGAAAAGATTCTTTCAGTCCTTTTTGCAAGCTAAAGAGACTTCCATCTCAACACATACTAAGTCAGGCAAAAATGTCAAGAGGTCTGCATGGATGAATAGAGATCCTAGTCAAAGTAAAACACAAAAGAATGTGGAATAATGTTGAATAATTGGGTTGAATACAGAAACATTGTTGAAGAATCTAGGACTGAAGTTAGAAAAGCCAAAGTCTAAGAGAAATTGGATCTGGTTGGAGATGTCAAAGACAAAAGAATGGACTTGTGTAAGTATGTAGGAAACATAAGGAAGAGCATGTAATGTGGTCAACGTTGCTCATAGAGCTGGGGGACCTGCTTGCAAAGGACATGGAAAAGGCTGAAGTTACAAAGGACACAGATGATGTGATGGACAAGAAAATCATCATGGGTAGTCATCAATGGGAAGTCATGCTTGATCAACATGATGAGCTTTAACAATGAAAGACTGGCCTAGTAGGCTTGGGGACAACAGTGATCTGCCTGGTCTTCAGCAAGGCCTTTGGCTTTGTCTCCCACAAAATCTGTGTAGACAAGCTATGGATGTACAGGCTGGATGAGCAGTCAGTGAGCTGGATAGAAAACTGGCTGAATGGCCAGGCCCTGTTCCACTAGACAAGTGGAACGAAGTCTAGTTGGAGGCCAGTGGCATACCCTAGGGCTCAGTGTGTTAAATCTGGATTAATGTCTTATCTCCCAGTAATGTGTCCATACCCAGCTCCCAGCAAGCACCTGTTAAATGTTGAAATCTTATTGGGAAAGACTTGAGGAAAAGCGCCATCATCCAGAGAGTGCTTGCTTTCCATGTGACAATTTGGTGACCCCAGGCCTTCACTGCAGACTTCTGTAAATCAGCAGTAAGGAATATACCCCTCCATGGGATAACCCAGCTCATTCCAAGACAGATACTTAAAAGAGGTCATCACTATATAAAGGGAGCCGAGGGATGTACTTAGATATGGGCTTTTAACTTTTAGGTATTTGTGGCTGAGTGAAATGGAAATGGTGAATTTACAGGCAAACACATTTCCAAGCCTGTGATAAATCCAGTTAATGCATGGTTACAAGTAACTGATGGTTTGCCAGCTGCTTCTTTTCCACTAATTCCTATCAGACTATTGATGTGAGTCCAAATGGTCAGTGGCTTTGGGTTGGTGGTGGGTGTGTGCACTGGTGGGTGTATGGAGTGGACCCACTGTAGAGTGAAGGAAAGAGATAATTCTACCTCTTTTGCATAGCATTTCACTTGCTAATTTTCAGCTGCCTGCTATGACTTGATTTTAAACTCCTTTTCCAGCTTGGTATCATCTTCTGACAAGCTGTGAAGAAGCAGGCGAGGGTGAGTGAGGGGAAGTAAGAAGTGGAGAGATTCATTGAATGCAGCCCAGAGAAATTGAGGACACACCTCATGAAAACAGCCTGGAGTGGGTTGGGTAAGAAGTATCTGCCCTGATTGACCTATCCAACCTGTTCAAAGATCCAGTCCAAAAAAGGTCCAGGACTACAGACCCTGCAGAAGCACTGGGCTCTTCGAGTGAGCTCATCTGGGCTAGGGACCTTGCTTGATGTTGTCCTATGTGTTATCCAGCCCCTCCTAAGCATAATCACCTTTCCTGTCACACCTGTGGGATGCTTTCAGGTTGTGGTAGGCCCTGATCTAGCTCTTCCCAGAGGAATTTCTGGAAAGCCAGGGCTTGGTAATGCAGTGAAAACTCTGCTGTTTGTGTTTCTCCATTAATGCCTGTTTTTCTGTCTTACATGATGTAGCAAGGAGAAGAGATACCGTAAGCATGAGATAAGGCCAGGCAGCTTGGGTTATCCCTATAGGGTCCAGCAGGGACTAGTAGGCACTTGCTTCCTCCTGGCCTTTCAGTGCATGCTGGAGAGAGCCTCAAGCTCCCCATCTCCTCAAGCTGAATCCTTGGAACTCTCACAGGCTCTGCTTTCAACTTAGCCTTATTGGGTCCTAAGATCCAAGGGCCCTTTTCCATTCATGAGGTCCAAATTGGAACCACTCCAGGGCTTCTTCACATGGTGTTGCCTTTAGTGGGATGTTGAAGATACCCAGAATATGGTGTTGTTCTCTCTGTCTGAGTGAGCCACCAGCATCAGGGCTGGGAGCTGGACGTGGGGAAGACACATAGGTCTCACGGGGATGCAAAAACATCCTCAAAAGTCTTGTGCTGTGGCATCATAAGGGCTACCCAATGGCATGAGCCTGTGGCTGGAAGGGCTGCTCTCCCTCCTCAGAACTCCTATCCCAGAGATTGGAATGAGAGCAAGCAGCAGGAGAGGGTAGGAGGAGAAGGAGGTTTGTCAAGTTTTGGAAAGCACTGTGTTTGCACAATTCAAGTGGCCTGAAAGGAGCAGTAAAAGGAGGGGGCAGGGCTGAGCAGCAGCTGCCAAAGAGTGAATGTCCCTGCTCCTTTTCCCTTAGTCTGCCTTTGTCACCTGCCCACAATTAGCCACAACTTATCACCCCAGGAGTCTGTAATAAATCAGTCAGCTGACTGAGACTGCCTAGCCCCTCTGTTTCCAGAGAGCAAGTCTGCTCTTTCTCATGGGTGGGCAGTTAGGTGACCATCTACCCTTTGTATGAGCTCAGGATGGATGAGGCTGCTTCTTCTCTGCTGTCCTGGGCTCCCAGGCCAGGCAAGACTAGCTGACCTCACTGCCCTGCTTGTCCTGCTCCTACTGGGCAGCAAACCTTGGTTGGCTCTGCAGTCATGGGCGAGGACCAGACACTTTGGGGTTCATCATATCTTGCAGGAGAAGGTCCAGGCATGCTCCGTGCTAGGTAGGGTGTAAAGCTCCCTCCACTCTTCTCTCAATCACTTTACCCAACTTGTTTCATGCTCTTGGATTCAACACATGGGTCTTGGACAAATATCTGTCTTCCCCTCAGAGAGAGCAAGCTTATCTAGCTGAGCCTATTGTGGGGCCATGACTCATGTGAGGAGAGCTAGGCTCAATAAGGATGCTAGTGCAATGTGTTGCTGTGATGAGGTGGCTTCAAAGTCCAGCCTCGTGTGCCAGTGAGACTCAGCTTCCACATTTTGTTGATGTTCCCTGCTACAGAAAAGCACCAAGTGAGCATAAAGGCTGATGAGACAGATCCTGACAAGAACAGGTTAGGGTCACACTGTACTGGCAGAGGCTGCCCTGTCCATTCAGTAGGCTCCAGGAGCCAGGCTTCTTGGATACCTCTGTCTCTACATCTCTATTGCAGACCTTGTCCACTACTGTGTATTCCCCTGGGACACTGTGTCCAAGGTATGGACAATGAAGACAGAATTGTTTGCTCAGGTAGTGAGGAGCATGAGGGGGGAGGCTTAGACTTCCTGTTCTGCTCTCAATCACCTCCCTGCTCAGACTTTTAGATAGTATTGCTGAGAACAGCAGAACTTTATACCTTGCACAGGTGCCAGACTCCTGCCCCTGCCTGTTGCTGTTTGGGTGAGAGGGTAAAGAGTGCCCAGGCTGCTACAGACCCTCCAGCCCTTGTAATGTGCTCTACCTGTCTCTAAGGAGGGCCAGACTGTGGGAAAAGCCTGTCTATCTGTGTCTTCCATCTCTACACGGAAACTCTGTCTATAGGAACACTTCTTATGGGCCCCAAAGGGAACTGGGCTGGATTTTGCTGGGCTCTGCAAAACACACGAGTCTGCCTGTTCAAGCTCCTGAGGTAGGAGCTGAGTCATCTAAGCAGGTATGGGATGAGCAACAGATCTCTCACTATGCTTCATGCCAACACATCTGGCATGCTCCATCTCTGTGCCTTGCATCCAAAGAGGTGAAGGGCTTATCCAATGTTGGCTCGTCCAAATCAAGGCACAGATAAGCAGAGTTCCCCAAAATTCCATGCTTTCTCTGCCATACCTCTAATCTAGTCCTTCTCCTCCCCAGAACCTGTTTCTCTGCTGCCACTAAATTACCACTTGCCTTTATGAATGAGAATTCTTGAGCTGTCTCTGTTATCACCACAAACACCATGGCAACAGGGAAGGATGGGTGGTAGCTCTGACAGTGCTAGTAAGCAACTTGTGCTGTGCAGTGTGACCAACAGCCAAGTCATCCCATCAGGTAGACCCTGTGGCAGTGACTCATAGGGATGTCACAGCCAGTGTGGTCTAAGCTGCTTTGTGGGAATTGCCCATGATGCTTGGAAAACCCTTGCTGATTAATGAGATGAGTGCTCTTCTTCTGATTGTATTTACGTCTGCCTCCAGGGAACATGCCCAAAGCTCTGGTTTGGTTTGTTTATTGTTTCCCTTACTCTTCCTAGCTGTCATGTTGCAAACAGTCTGTGGTTAGAGTCCTGACCAAGGACTTGGAGCACCTCTTTCCTGCTTCTTCCTCCATGAACTAGTCATGCGGTGGGTGGCCTTACATTTTCATGAAGCTGTGTGTGCTCCATCCCATCCCATCCCATCCCATCCCGTCCCGTCCCATCTCGTCCCATTCCCTGAATGGAAATCAGAGAAGACCCTGAGGTTCTCTCTTGAGCCACTAGTGCCTCTGAAAAATCAAATTGCTATAGTGTCAAGAGAGGACACTTGGAAGAAGGTGTGAACTGATAGTGTCTTGCCCATCAAGTTTTCCCTCCCTAATGTAAGCATGAGCTCCTGTCTTCGGCTGGTGGCTCCAGGGGCACTCTGAGGGTGTGGGTACGGAGGTGCCCTCCCACTGCATATTGTTCAGGTGGGTGAGCTCCAAGTCCTGTCCCCCTTGCCCCTGAATACATGCACCAACACTTCTCCATCCCAGGGCCTCTCTTGTTCTAATATTCAACCTGCACCAAAGATAAGCACCTGCTGGCCTGAAGCTGGGAAAGGTGCAGCAGAGCAAGGCAAGTAGCTCATCCCTGACAGGCCCCAGCCCTTGTCCTGGCCATGTCCTAGTTCAGATAGCTCTTTATGCTGTGTCAGAGCCAGGTTGTTTCCTGTCAATCCACAGAGAGCTGGGCTGTCTCTCCCAGGGTTCTGTGTAGCAGTTGGAAGCCACCTTCCCTTGTCCCATGGAGGGAGGTTAGTGCAGGCCAGATTGGGAGGTGCTGGGTGTTTTTTCAGCATGTACCTCATGCACAGCACAGAGGGGAGCAGTTGCCATATTGTTTGTCATGCTATTCAATCTAAAGAGCCCAGGCAGGAACAGAGCCTTGCAGATCTGTCGCATAGCCTCACTGCATCTCTGGTTACCAGGGCATGCCTTGAAACAATCCCAGCAGGCTGAAATGTACTGTCCAGGGTGTGAAACCAGGCAAGTGTCAGCGGTTCCCTTTCCCTTCCCCAAAATAACTCACCAAATGGGGAAAGAATATAATGGAAAAGTAACTCCTTCCATCCCAGCCTACTGGCTGGATGCATGTCCTTGTTGCTGCTTGGCCCTGAACAAGGTACCCAGGACCTGGGATCCCTGCTGGGCAGGCTGAGGCAGCAAGTGCAGGCAGTCACCCTTTCCCATAGCCATGGACATTGGTATTTGATTTATTACCCATTCAGGAGGAACTCTTAGACATCCCTATGGAGTGAGAGGCAGATCTGAGCAGCTGTGTTTGGCATGGTGGGGTCTAGTGGTTAGAACCGGAGACGAGACGACAGGACTCCTGAGCTCATTAATGTAATGAAGCTTGGGGAATTGGTTGTTGGTTATGGAGCTTTCCATCTAAGGAGGCCAAACTAGATGATGGTCCCTTCTGGCCTTAAAATATATGAAGCTACAAAATAACTCAGCCAATAATTAGAAATTTGAGTCTCATTCCTGTGAATATTACAGGCTTGTTGGACTAGAAGCTACAAAGGCTGCATCAAGCTTTACTTGAGTTTAAAGAGAAGTCATTTCCTGGTAGTGGGTCCCCTGAGCAAATCCCAAGACTGATGTCATTGGCGTTGGTACAGGAGCACGTGCAGGTAAACGACATCACTGTGAACTTGTGTCATGTCCTGCATCATCCGGATGTGGCAAATAAGGATAACAAGGAGAGAAAAGTCAGACTTCTCATGATCACGTCTCTTCTGTAGTTTGGACTGACTTTAGCATTCCTATCTTATGCCACACAATGGGCGGAGCCTCCAAAAAACCCAAAAGTGATGCTTGGTGAGAAAACTTGGAGGAGAAAAAGCTGCATTATCAACATGTAGTGTTCAGCATCTTTACTTGCTGGTCAGGGCATGTGTCTGGGGGATTTTTGTGTCCCTAACATGTCCTGGTATTGCCCATCCTCTTTGCTTTGTTAATGATTTTTGTTTGGATAAGTTTTATTGATTTCACGTGAAGTTCCTGTGTGGGATAATCCTGATGTTGGGCATGTTTGGGGGCATGGGTGAGGAGGGCATGAAGAAGATAGGGGACTCCTTTTTTCCCTCAGATTTGTGGCCACCTGAGCCTAACTGGAGCTATGAGAACAGGTTTCATGGCAAATTTGGGAATCTTATCACCAAATACATCCCCCATTAGGAAGCATCATCATCCCAGTTCTTTAACCCCTATCCTTGTACATATCAATATTTCTTCTTTCTCTCCCTGACTGCAGTAACAGTGCTTCCAGGAAGATGCTGCATCCCTAGTGCTACATCCCAGACCTGCCACTGCCTCCTTTGCCTTATAGAATGGGCGTGGCCGATGGAGGCAACCAGAGAGTCAGCATATAAACCTGTACTCAACAGGGCTTGGCTGACCATAACCAATATACTTTTAAAATATAGGGAAAGGCTGCAGTGAATCAGAAGACTGAATCCTTCTCTTCTTCCACCACTCAGTGCATACATACATAGACTCCAAGTGGGAAACAGCCACAGGAAAGTGTATCGCTTGGGATCAGGGTAGCAAAGTCCCTGGCAGGGAAAAATGCACAAAGGGAGGAAAAGGGGGTGCCCATGTTACCTAGGGGATTTACTCCACAACAAACAAAAAGATGTGATGCAATGCTGGATTGCACACATGTGAACAGCAGACAGAAGTATTTCCTTGAGCAGGACCTGAATGTTCAAGACTGAGAGCTCAACAACTCTGTATTGCACAAGTGACAGTTTGGAGTCTAGTCTGTTCTTGTTTTCCCAGTTAAATATAATTTCTGAAATGTTTTATCCTTTGTATTGTTTAATCTCTGCCATAAACTATATGGGACACGTCACAAATTAGTGCTTGGGGAGTTTCCATTTCTTGAATAAAACATTGCTTCCCTCTATGGTTTTGCAGTTTCAGCACACACATCCCTCTCTTGGATCTAGAGAGCAAGGTTAAAAACAGGGGTCACAACAGCCACCAAGAATCTTTCATTCATATCTAAAAAGACCTAAAAAACCCCTTCCTATTCATGTCAAGCAGTCTTCTTGAGAAATCCTTTCTGCATTGTTTTTTGCTGACATCTGTACTGCCCCAGGTATGATTAATTCTTCTGCTCACAATAAAATACTTCTCCCTTGCCTCTGGAGCAGCCTGCAATTTCACAATTAGTTGGTAAAACACACCACGCATTCACCTTAAGAAGCAATTTGAACCCAGGCACTTTTGCTCCTGACAGCACGAGGGAGAATTGCCCTCGAGGAAAAACCGCTTGGGACTTGTAGCTTTCTGACAAAGGATGTTCCTGACAGAGTTCAGAGGTGTTGGAGAAAGTGGTTTAGGTTTCTCAAAGGGCTGGTTGTTCTTGGGAGGCTCTTCCGAGGGTCTGTGAGGCTCGGGGTGGGCTCGGAAGGAGGGTGCGTTTGGGAAATCACCGTGGGCTCTGGGTCGGGCTGATCGCGGTGCAGGTCCCGGCACCCCCTGCCCGCCGTCTTGGAGCATACCTGTCATTCCTGCTGCCTCAATTACTGCAGCTGATCCTTTCCCCGCCAGAGCCCCAAGGACACAAACTGACACCCGCTGATCAGGCTTGGGCTCCTCCGGATCTCCGGGCCCTGTGGGAGCAAAAGGACCTTCGCCAACACCCCCAGACACACCAAGGGCTGCCTCACAGCTCCCCCAGGGATCTGGGAGAGATCCTTCCAAAGTGAACCCCTTCGTGGATGGATGCTTTTGCAAGACAAGAGAGGGTGTTAGGGGTTTGGGGATGCTGGGGGTGTTTGCTAGCACATGCGAGATTAACTGAGATAGTGGGGAGCAAAGCAGATGCCAGGGTTAGGATAGGCTGAGCTGAGACCAGGGTCCCTGGAAGCCTCTTGCAACTCTCTGTGTCCAGGACAAGTCTGTGGAATTGGTACTGGGGTCACTCAGCCTCGCACCTGGAAAGCCCCCTATAAATCCCAGTGCAGGGAGCTCTCAGTCCTCACTTACACATGATAATAAATGCCACTTTTCTGGAAGGGGTCTGGTACATATTGCCGTGTCCCCTCCGGCAGGTCGGGGAGGTGGTCTGTGTGCAGGGGGAGTTAGGGGGGGGTTAGCGCCGGGAGGCTGCAGCGTGGGGCTGGGCTGGGGGCGCGCAGCCTGGCTGGTAATTGATCGCTTTTGTTGAGCAGATTCACCGTGTGAAGCCAGGGAAAGCTGCGATTGCTGGCTGACCCGCACAGAGTGTAAAGCCCTCCTTATGGACCCCAGTGCTGTTGTTAAAATTTCAAGGCTCGCCTTCTCATCGGCTGCTGCAGCTGAGCATGAAGCCTACTTGCAGGAGAGGTGTGAAGGGAGGGATCGTCAGCTACATACCACCACAGAGCTGCAGGGTGGTTCCAGCACTGGTGTCTGAGCTTCCTTTGACTGTCAGAGATTGTCAGAGGGAGACATTAATAGGGACCCCGATTCCATGAAGTGACTGAATCAGGATCCCTAATCTACTTTTGGTCCAGAAGAACTTGGGAAACCAGCAGTGAACAGAAAACCAAAGCTTTCCTGAAACCATAGAGAGCTTGAAACAGTTGCTTGAGGAGATACGGGTTGTTTCAGTGGGGACCCTCTGACGTCGTGGGCATTTTCCCAAAGCACTGTGGTTGCAGCAGAAAGTAAGTTGTTGATGCAGACACTGCATCAGGATGCAGGTGGGCAGAGCCATACGTACCTGGCTGCCAACACACTCTGGCCACCGCTGTGCTCTGGGAAGGGCAGCTCTGAGCACTGGGAATCATTGAAGTACACCGAGTACAAAGTGACAGGGCAGCACAAAAACATTCTCCAAATTAGGCATCTTCTTCATCTGGGGAGATGTCAAAGGTTTAGCAGGGCTACTCAACAGGAAAGGTACCTCTTGTTGAAGATGCTGCACAAAATCCAGTATGAATGAAAAAGATGGTGACTTAAACTCCTCTACAGACCCTCAGCCCTCACATTTCCACAGGTCATAGCCCCAGTGTGCAGCAGAGCCACCCTGAAGGCAAGCACAGTGTTTTTTTCAGCAATATTGGAGGTTCTGTCTAAAGTGAATCTCCCTCTGGTCCATTGTTACCTGCCTTTTTCACTAGTCAAGCCCATGGTGGCTGCCCTCAAGGGTGTGTGTCTTGGCTGCATATTTCCTGCCCAGGTTTGTCTGTTGAATTCTTAAACAACAATAGAGTGTTTTTGTCCTCTAAGTAGTGCATACAAGTTTCTGTTTTAGGAATGCAGGCAAGCTCGTACACACTGACAGAACAACCAGGCTGTGGTAGGACCATCCTGCCAGATCACTGGGACCACTGGTGGGATGTGGAGGAAGAAACCTGGAAGCAAAAAGAGCTGGAACACAGCAAGTCGAAGAGAGAGAATATATCTGCAATGTGATCTGGCAACATGGTAAGAGACAATGGCATGGGCATGGATGCAGATGGAAAACTTGGCCCACTGCACTGAAAAATCTCCAGAGAAACCAGTATGGTTGCTTCTGGGTACCACATTGCCAGAGTGAGACTCAAAGGAAGGACCAAGTAGAACCCAGCCTGGAGGGGTAGGTGAAGGGCCAGCTGGAGGCAACCTGCAAAGGGGACAAAACAGCCTTGGCTTCCATCCCACCTTGTTCTATTATCACAGGAGCAGATGGTCTGAGAACTGCTGCTCCCCTCCATTACCTTGTGTTGTTTTCTCCTGCAACTGGATGTTTGCATTTGCATCTCAGTCCTTGTTTAGGCTAGGAGACTGGATGATGACAAGGAGAGTAAAACACTGACACTGCTGAGCAGAAGGGGACGAAATCCAAAGTACTCATAAGGCACCGGACTTTGTTCCAGACTCCTTTATCTGAGGCTTCTGTGAACTGCAGTGGCCTAATTAATATTTTGACTAAAGGAAGCCTCGAAGGACAGATTCTCCCTACTTGTCATGGAGCTGAGAAGACACAACATGCAGTATCCCCTTATTCCTCTTTAAATCCCTGAGGCAGTTTGACTCACCCAGGTGGCCTCATTTCTACCTTCCCAATATTTCTAGGAGGCAAATTGAGCAAAATGCTTTCTTCATGAAATGCAAATTCCTGCTGCTCTTTTTCCAAGTATCGGAAAGGAGGGAGAGGCATAAGCCCAAGGCATAAATCCCTTGTGAATCCCCTACCTGTCCCACTTTTAATTAAATGTTGCTAAATTATCCTCTGCTTCAGCAACCTAGTGGCAGAGGCTGGTGCCTGAAGCAACAGAGGAGATCCTCAGGCAGGGCTCAAGGGGAACATGGATTTTTTTGTAGGGTATTTACAGACCTCACTGTAATTTCCTGAGTTTTCTGAATTCTTGTGTTGTTGAGAAATAAAGGCAAGGGAACAAAATAAAGGTGAAAGGATGGCTTTTCTTTACAGCTGACATTTGGTGAGGAGTCAGGACCATCTCTTTCTGTGCCTTTGAGCACCCTGAAGGCAGGGGCAGGTAGTTGGGGTTTCCTTCCTTGTCCTCACCCTCTTGGCCAACTTCAGTGTGGTCACCATGACCCAGATTTCATGCTGCCCACCCTGGCCAGCAGAACTCCACATCAGTGCAAGCATCAAGCCTACCATCCAGCTGACTTCTTGTCCTCACTGTGCTCATCCCTGCAACCACTTCAGGGCAGCTGCTTCCTCCCAGAACTATTTGGGGTGTTGCCGTGGGAGGTTCAGCAGATTCCCCAGGGCTGTGGCTCCCCAGGAAGCCAGATACCAAATCCTCTCCTCTTCCCAGACCCTCCCAGAGCCAGAGCCTTGCCTCAGCATCTGTTTATAACTCCTAGAGCTCGCCAGGCTGTTTGGTTTGGGATAAAGTGCAGTCTGGCAGGGCTCCTCCCTGCCACCACAGTGGCACAAAGCTGCTTATCTCCCATGACAGATCCTTTCCAAGAGCCCTGGGATCTGGGCTGCCCTCACTGGCCCTAGAAGGCGTATGCCCGAGATGGGTGTGGGAGGAAGACAGCAACACCAGCCAGATTTAATCATCCAGGATGTGCTGGGGAGCTGAGTGGGATGGGATGTGGTGGCAGGCAATGGTGCTGGAAGCAGGGAGATAGCCCAGGCCTGGATGTGCCGTGGGAACACGTGTGGGGAGAGCTGTGGAGGAAAGCAGATGCTGGTCTTGCTGGGCACAGTGGCCAAAGGGAAGTCTGGATATCAAATCCCAAGTAGAAGAAAGCTCCTGTGGGACCAGCTAAGTTTGAGGAGGGGCATCAAGCCTGCACTTCAGCACTCTAAGATGGGCTGAAGGCTCCCAAACAGTGACTGGTCAAGCAAGGCACGGGCCTGGCCACTTACAGGCTTGAAGACCTTGGGGTGCTGTGGCTGTGAGGGGAGCATATGGACACAGGGACGTGGGCTGCTCTGCTCCTTCCCTTCCCTTGTTTCTGCCCATGGAGAGCTCTTCCCAGTGTGACAGCAGCACCATTAGAGGTGCTCCTCCAGCAGGAGATGCTGAGGTCCAGGGGACAGTATCAGCAGGATGGACACAGGGTTCTCTCAGCACACAGGCTGAACTTCGTGCCCAACCCCTGTTCTGCCCAGTTGCCCTTTGCACCAGGCTGTTGCTGGTCTCCTCTGGGAAAGCATAAGATGCTTTCTGTGTGGGTGAGATGGAAGGATGGACAAGCCAGGGCAAGCTGGAGGGCACAACTCTGCCCAGTGGTATCACTGATACAAGTACCCTCCTCTGCTCTCCAGATGTGGCTGTAGCAAGAGGGTGGAGGTGTAACTTCCTGCACAGAGGATGTTGAAGCTGTGGAGCCCTGAGTGATTCCAACCTGTCTCTCCCATCCTCTGTGTGCTGGGTCATTGCACTCTCAGACGAGCAGCACAGGGCACAGCCCCTGAGCACAACCTCTCACAGGCAGCAGGCTATGAAATTCCCTTTTCCCAGGCTGGCAAAGGAGCAGTGATTGCCTCCTGACACTCTATCAGTATGGGGTGATAAAGGCAGCTTCCTGACACTGGAGCACTTGCTTTCATCTCTCACATGAGTTTATAGACAATATTAGCATGAAGCCTATTTTAACCTTAGACTTTCTGCTGCAAACCATCAGACCTCATCCAGGCATTACACTGGGCCAGTAGCTGCATGATATAACGTGTTTATGGGGAAAGCAGAGCCTGAGGTCAGTCGGAATCTCCTGGAGAAGGGCAAGAATCAACAGAATTCACTTGCAGGCAAGTAACAAAACCTGCCAACACCTTTGCTGATTCGTCAAAATTGAAAAGTTTTTGAGGAGAGAGTTCGGTTTACTGCATTTCTGATGGGAAGTAGGCAGAGAGCCAAAGGAGACATGCCTGAACCCTTCCAGCCGCCCACCTTGGTGAGGTCTGCCTGCCAGAGCCTGGCTCCATCATGGGGAACTTGGAGATTTCTGAGTCTGGGTCCAAATCTTGGTGAAACCAATATTGACACGTCCCAGTGCCTCAGGGAGGGGATCTGCTGCCTCTGCAGAACTCTCCTCTCACCCACACAGCTTCTAGTAGGCAGCTGAGATGGTTGAAGGTGAAATGCCTATTTCTCCTGAGCTGGACAATGTTCATGCAGTATTGCTGGGGTGGATTCAGACTTGCTTCTGGTGGTTCTCTCCTCCACAAAGCCTTGCAGCCTACCTTGCCCTCCAAAATCATTGCCTTACTTGATCCATGAGAACCTGTGCTTCCACACAGCCCCCATATTACACTTTGATGGAGTCCACTTCATGTTGGAAGCACTCTGGATAAGCACCTCTCCTTGGATAATGTTTCTTTGCAAGCCTGGGAGATTCCTTTCTGACAGAGCACATGTCTGAGCCCTCCAAAAGCTCCTGGGCTTGTTTTGCAAACCCAGGGTCTGGGTTTGCTGAGACACACAGAGTCTGGGGGCTCTGCTCATTGGACACTGAAGTTCCTGCAAGACTTGGCAGAAGATATTCTGAGAGGACCAGCTAGGAGATATTTTTCTTTCTCAATTTGCCATCATCTGCACTCACACTGTTCCCATGGCTGAATTGCTTATGCCTTATTTGTAATTTTTTCACTGTGTTTGCAGACTGGGGGCAAAGCTTTTGTCTCCATGCCAAACACAGCACATAAGAGGCCAGTGACACATCCCCTCTCATTGCACAGCTTCTCTCAGCTGGAGAGAACAGCTGGGCTGTAAACCCCCATGCAAACCAGGGCGAGGGATGCTTGGACAACAAAGGCCTAGGAGGAAGAATGAGGTATGGAAGGTGGAGACTTGCTGGAACTAGTCTCTATGGCCCTAAAAACTTGAGCTGAACATTATCAGTGAGAGACTGGAGTTTGTTATCAAACAGGTCTTACAGACAAGGGACTGGAAAAAATGTGATGACTGGGAAACTGGGCAGGAGGGCAAGAGGCAAAGAGCCACAGAGCAAATCCCATTCTGGCAAGCTGGGAGGGGACACTGGTGTCTACTGGTGCAGAGGCAAAGCCTTCCTACAGTCACCACAAAGAAGAGATTTTATGGCGTCCCACACATGAAATCCCTGGGCAGGGCAAGCTGAGCCCTGCCTCTGTCACTCCATTAAAATTCTATTCTTCCTTCTTTCTGTGCTCTTCATTTTCCTTCTCCAATACTGAAACATGGAGGCAGAGAGACACACTTGAGCATGAGAGGACAAGGGTGGTGACCCTCCAGACTATTCTCTCCCCAGTGTTTGGTAGTAAAAAAGGGGCAGAAAATGAGAAAAACACCTCAACATATTAACCTTTCTTTCCTCCATAAAACAGCTCTTTTAAATGAGCCAGTCTGTTGAGGGAGTTTCCACAAGCTGCACCCCTTCTCTAGAGACCTTCTCCAACTGTTTGGTATCCATAGTCTATTGCCTCCATTGGTGACTCATCTGCTCAAATGTCAATCTCTCCCATGGAGGTGTTTGTGTTCATACAGCTCCTTGCATGACAAAGTGTTGGTCTGGATGGCCTCCAGATGCAGCCATCCATTATGTGTCAAAAAATAATCCTGTTGCTGAACAACCTCCAGCACAACCCTAGAGGAAGATTGATGCCTACCTGCAAATGAAGGCTGTAGTAGCATGGCCCATGTTGAAAACCAGCAAGAACAACCATGTTGTGCCAGGGGTGGAGCAAGAAGGTCACAACAGAAACTCCGTAGCCAAAGAACCACAGAGACATGACTGGCATAGCAGCTCACATGATGTTGGGAGAGGTCTGAGAGGAATGTAAGATATTTCTGCAGGATAACTCTTTTTTTTGGCCCTGACAGGTGTTTCCCAAATCCAGCTCAATGGGAGGCTGGTAAGAAAATTCTAGTTTTGTCTTGCTGAGAAATAGGAGCTCAGGGCATTGCATGAGATGAGGAGGAAATAATTTAGATGCAAAAATCCCTGAACCTCCAAGGACTAATTGCTTTGGAGTGAAGGAAAATGCACATGGCAGCAAAGAGGAAACCCTGGCTGGGGTCACCAGAATCAGCCTGTCTTCAAAGTGGTCATGGCCTCAAGGCTGCCGGAGTTCAAGGAGTGTTTGGATGATGCTCTCAGGTACATGATGGGATTGTCAGGGTGTCCTGTGCAGGCCCAGGAGTTGGACTCAATGATCCTTGTGGGTCTCTTCCAACAGAGGATATTCCATGATTCTGTGATCCTCCAAGCAGCCCAAGTGGTGGGAAAATGGTTCAGGACCTCAGACATCTCTGGTTATATCAAGCAGGTCATGCCAAGCAGGCTGAGGGCAAGGTCCTGTGGTCCAGGAGCACGAACTTTGCAGCGGGCAAAAGAGGCAAACTCCTCACGGGAAAGGGGGTCTGAGTTCATACTAGAGAGTTGGGCAGATGGGATCATTTTCCTGTAGGAAATCCAAGGAGCTCAGGGCCACTGATGGAGAGAAAAAGAAACTCCTGAACCATCACAAGTAACTGAAGCTATTGTCATGATTTAAACCTGTTTTTCTTTTGATTCCTTTCCCATTCCTTCTCTCCTGGAGCGAGTTGGGGGGGGAGGGGAAGGCGTTCCCAGACTGGGAATCAACTGTTTCTATGGTCGCTATATCCTGAGCGCCCTGCAAACTGAAGGGATGGGGGCCTGGAGATGTAAAAACAGATGTGAAGTTAGTGGCTCCAACCCCAGACTCTCAGCTGGCTGCAGGGACAGTATTCACTGAGCACCAGTGCTGGTGCACTGCACTGTGACAATGCCAAGCAGTTATTGCATTGCTTCTGAACAACAAATTGAAGCACCTTCTGCCTCTGGCCATGAGCTGGTGAATGGTGGGCTGTACTGTGCAGCAGTTCTGGTGGACCAGGACATGGGAAGCACCTCAGGAACACTGTGAAATGCTCACAGGTCTTTTTTGCACAGCTCATGTACCAAAGGTCAGTGCTCCATTTTGGGCCTTGACCAAAAGGTTCAGATGACACTCAGATGCTCTTTCTCCTAAATCTCTGTCCAGACATGAATCAAGTAAAAAGTGAAAGAGGGGTTGGAGAAATGGCCTGATGGGGTTGCAGGGCTTTTATTTTCTCAACTCCAGAAACCACAAGGCTGGCAGTACTGTGCAGAGATGGGCCCATGTGCTGTCCAGACCTCTCCTATCAAGCCAGGACTTCTCTAGGTCCAGTCACAAGGTATTTTTAGGACAGAAATTGGAAGAGGTAAAGAAAGAAAATGCAGAACGTTAAGTTAAAGATGATAAGAACCAAAAAAGGAGATCTGTAGGCCCATCTGTCCTTGCCCTCTCTGTCTTTCCTTTAATACTCAGTGACCTTGTGGCAATCCCTTTCTGTGTCCTTAAGAAGTCTTGCTCCGTTGTCACCTCTGAGGCCAGGCTGTCAGTCTGTTCCCTGCTTCTCTCAGCATTTTGACAGCCTTTGCTCATCCATAATCTCGCTTCCTGGAGATACTTTGCTTCCAATCATGTTTTTCTGCACCCTTCAACTCTGTCTTACTCCCTTAGGATCAGTGCCCCGTGTTCTCCCATGGAAGGACAAATCTGCCCTTGTTTTTCCTTTTTTCAAGGAATGCAATGGCAAAGAAGCACAACAGCTGCCCTCCATCACACATAAACACCTGCAAGTGGGTGCTCTGGAGATGACTGAGGCTGGGAGAGAAGGGAGTTTTTCAAGACCCTCTGCCTTTGGGGTAGGCACAGTGATACAAAGAGATCTAAGTGCATTGGGATACGCTGCCCCCACCAGCTGGAGTGTGTCCCATGAGCTGGAGCTACCACTCCCAGAGTCCTTTATAAGCTGGGAGGAGATGGGGTTGTCTTGAGCATGGAAGGGCATCTCAGATATGTCAGAGCTGGTACAGGATCCTTCAAGAAACAGGTAAGTGAAACAGCAGCCAACACCATCCTAATGGCTCTGTGAGTTTGTGGAGGGGAGGTCTGCTCATGAAGCCTCTGAACACCCCCGAGCATGGAGGGCACTGCACAGATGTTCAGGGGGGTTGGCTGAAGAAGACAGCCCTGGTCACCATGATTCTTTTTTCTTGACTTCCTGCATCCCTGGCCTACACTACTTGCACATTGAGGCATTAATTCAGACCCAAACAGTTCTGCCTTCCTCAGCTTTTTGTAGCCCATTCAGCACCTTCCACCTCTCCTGCACCACATGTGTGTTCGTCAGCTTTCACTGCATTCCTCTCCACCCAGTTTAAGGGGATTTGGACACCAAGATCTGCGAGGGGCTTTATGAACTTCCTATTTCATAAATTTCTCTGAGTGACTCTCTTGCTGCCTAGCATGGCTAGAGTGTCACCTTATTTCAGAGCTATGATGAGAGTCTCCATGCCTGGGCCAGGGTCCTGCTTCTTGCTAGCAGATGCAGACCAGTGCTGCTCTTGTTTTTTTAGGAGGGGCTCTTTCTAATTATCACTATTTATTTTAAAAGTGTTCATGACTGTTTCTGTATTTTAAAACACTCATAGACCAGTGTTTAAAATACCTGCAGGGACTTTCAGGAGTGGAGTCTGTGCAGCATAGAAGAGGCTCAGGTTTGCAAGTCTTTAACTCACTGTGGGACTGTTTGTCCTTTCAAGTTCAGTGCTGGAATGTTTCAAGGTGTTCAGGCAAGGCCAAGGCCAGGGCATGGGGATGCAGGTCTTTACCAGACTTTGCCTGTAACTGCCTCCATGCCTGCACTCCCTTGTCCCCCACAAAGCAGAGAGATGGGAGCTATGCAGATGGCCAAGGAGAAAAGTGAAGGGGAGAAACTGAGCTCCAGCCTTGGGAAAAGTAGGACACAGGGTAGAGGGCTTTGCAAACACTTGGTGTGTGATAAGATGTGGCACCAATGCATGGAAGTAGTCCTGGTTATCCTCACAGGAAAATCCATCAGAGAAGAGCTTAGAGAGCCTGGGGAGCACCAAGCACAGCTTGGCTGAGATGTTGAGTTCCTGCCAGTTGCACTCTGCTCTCTGAAGCCACTACCTCCCCAGGCTGAGGTCATTAAAGATGTCAAAGAGCTGTTTTTAACATGAGGGGGTGTTTGGCTCAATGCCTGGCTCCACTCCAAAGGGAATAAAATCACAAGCTCCCCACATGTGCAGCTGCAGTGCCCAGCACCGGGGGCTGCAGGTCTGACAGTACTGGCAGAGGTGTCTTCAAGGGATAGGACAGTCCCTGAATTTTGGCAGCCTCACGGGGTTCCCATGGATCCAAGGTGATGCTGCAAGGTGGCAGGTAGCTGGAGCCAGGTTTGGAGCAGCTTTGGCTGCATCTCAGAGGGTCCAAAACCTGGGTGAGGAGCACTGGACAGCAGTCAAATGCGGTAGAGTGACCCTGGGCTGACTGGGGCAGATGAGGGGGTGCTGGGTGGTCACTGTAGAAGGCAGGGCTGCAGACCCTGGAGAGATAAAGGCAGAGGGGAAGGCAGGTGGGAGTGGATGCCATGGGAGGGATAAAGATAATTCCTTCTGCTCTGTGGATCACCGTGGGAGGACATCAGAATGCTGGCAAAGATCCTTGGTGGCCAAAGCTTTTGATCATGGACCCTGTGCTGGCAGTTTTGCATGACGTCTCAGCGTGGTGGGTACAAGCCCTGGGTGAGGAGACAGAAACCAGTAGGGGAAGGAAGAAGGATGCAGAGAAAAATAAGCACAGACCCTGGCAGGATGAGGCAGCCTTGGGGCACCCCAAATTTTCTTGCAGGGATGGCTGGGGAAGGGAGGGGAGAGGAGGGGAGAGGAGAGGAGGGGAGAGGAGGGG
>VXBA01000799.1:672638-683137 GCA_013399895.1 Serilophus lunatus | reverse complement strand
AAAAGAGGAGAGGAGAGGAGAGGAGAGGAGAGGATGCAGTGGAGGGGACAGGGACAAGCCAGTGGTGGGAGGTGGCTGCCCTGCACCTGCAATAACAAGCTCTGGGCACAGGGCCTGACAGCGGGATGGAGGCTGAGCTGGAGTTACAGCCCCCAGGGGAGACTTTGGTGGCTTGGTGCCTGGGAAACACCTCCAAGTCAGCCCCCCCTCCACCAAGGAGCCGGGCATGCAGGGGGTCCATCAGCCTCACACCTGCCTGGCTGGGAGCTTGTGTCCCCTGTCTGGCTGCCTCTGCTGCACAGCCCCCAGGATCCCCTCTCCTGCCCTCACAGAGGATACCTGCTTCCAAAATTCTTCTGCTTCCCTCTGTGCTTCAGGGACACTATAATTGCCTTTGACCCTGAACACTTTTATGCCCTATATATCCCTCAACAAATCTCTGTTACATGTAATGTCCTTTTCCCTGTCTGCCCCAAACCTATCCCTGCTAGCCCACCCCAGCATGAGTTTTGTCCTCCTGGTCCAGTCTCCTTGCAAGGCTTAATCCCTCTTAGTTGCCCTAAATCTGGATGCTGCTTGCTCCTGCTCCAGCTCAGTGAACCATTGCTCTCACCATGGTCCTACTGAAACCAACTCATCCCACACCTTTGTCCCAGTGCCCCCCTCTCCTCCATCTCCCTCTGTGCTGCCTGGTCTATCCACTCCCAAATGTGCCCTGCTCAGATTGCAGAGGTTCATGTTACTTTAGAAATTCCCCCATAAGTTTATTTTCCAGGCAAGCTCCAGGGACTGTTTGCTAGGTATCATCTGCACCTATTCCCTCAAAAGATCTGCATTCACACCCTGCAACAGTCTGGCTATTGCTTCTCCTGCAATTAACTGCAGGTGGTGAAAAGAGGAGGAAGTTAACAGGATTTAGGAGTTAGATCTCCCCAATGGGACCCGGGAGCCTAGCCCAGCATATTTAGTTAAGGATGGCCACAAAGTGCAGATCTTGATAGGGCTCTTTGAGTCATAAAGCCAAGAAGGTCTAAGTCAGGAGCCACCTGTGCTGCCTGGAAGTGAGGAGGTGGAGCACTACAAAGCTTCTGCTTTCCCCCTGGATGAGGACAAGCAGGAGGAGAGCAGGCCAATGCCAAAAATGCCAAAAATTATATGTGTCCCTTCCCTGCCTGTCGCAGCTTGTCTTTGCTATAGGAGATGCTCAAGAGATGGTGAAGCTGGGAAGGGTCAGTCTGCTCAGGTTAGCGGTACCCCAGATGTCCCCCCCACACACTTCTTTCCTTTTCTTCCTCTCTTTGCCTCTGGGCTCTTGTTTTGTGGAATGAGATCATACTAACGCCCCTTGACTGCTGACACACAGATGGGGGTTGCTGCCATCTCTGCTCCTGAGCAGCCTCATGGGCAGGAGATCTCACCCAGAAAGGCTGGACATAGTTTGTCTGCCCAGTAACCTGGCAACTGCACTAATGAATGTGTGCTCATAAACATCCCCCTGAACCAGAGCCAGCACCCACCAAGGACTATATCCCCTTACACTGAGGACATGCTGCACTCCCTGCATTGCTGCTTCACCATGGGTCCTGCTGAAGGGCAAAACCTGTCCCATGCTTCTGTCTTATTCCAAACATGTCTTCTTCTCACCCATCTCTATATCCCACCCCTTTTACAGTGGATGCTCGGGGATGGAGGAGGCTCTGAGTAAGGAGGGTGAGCTCAGCTTGGCCTTAATACCACCAAGAGGCACATCCACCTTTGGGAACACTTACCCTAAATCCACCCACTTGAGAAATGAATCTCAGTGTTAAAACCAGAGCTGGGTCACCCCCACCTGCCTGGCCATCAGGAGGGGAGGAAGCTGCCAAAAGGCCAAAGAGCAGCTCCTGGAGTGCTGTGGGGTACATGCTCCCGCAAGTTGTGTCCCTAGTGCCTAGGTCCCATGTGGTCAGGGCTGAGCTCTGCTAGCCTCAAAGCCTCCTAACCTTGTGTTCAACCTCTCAGATTCATAGAAAAGTGTTGTTCCAGTGGTAGACAAGAAGTCTGAGGATTTTAAGGATGATTTGACTTTTCTGTAAAAGTTTAAATCTAGTATGTCAGATAAAATCTGCAGTGCTGGAGAGAATGTTTGTGTTCCCTACCTAGCATCTCCATGAGCTGGATGGCATTTGGAGGAAGACTTGGGGGGCTCTGCTGGGGCAAGTCCTTCAAGCAGGAGACAGGAGGAGTCGTCTTGCTGTTTGAATTTGTGTCTTGCAACTCCACGCATTTCCTGAGACTGGAGTGCATAGGGAGGGAGGTGAAAAGAGAGAAGTGGTTGATTTATAGCTTACCATCTTCTCTGATCTTGATTGCTCTTTGTCCTGGGAGTCTCTCTTATCCAGATATGGAGATGGGAGGAGGGGATCTGTTTCAGAGATTGCTGAACTCTGGGTGTTTGCAGTTTCCTGCAGATCTTTTGATGTTCCCTTTGCTTTAAAACATTTTCAATGTTAAGTTTCTCAGCCTCCTGCTGCCCCTCAACTCTCGACATTGGGGCACGATTCATCACAACTTACCCAAACAATCTCCAGCAAGGCGAGACTTCCCCATCTCCGGGGAGGTGAGGCAATCTGTCCCTGCAGGACCCCACAGGGCTTCTGGGGCAACTCACCCCAGGCCCACAGGCTGCTATGGGCTATCTATTGCTTGTTCTCCTCCAGTGCGGTGAGGGATGACAGGTGCCAGGAAGGCTGGACTGCATACAAGCAGTGTGGCGTGAGGTCTGCTGCTAGCTTTTCTTGAAGGCAGTGCAGCACAATGATTTCTAACAGGATGGAAACCACCTCTCTGGGTAAGATATCAGGCTTGTGCTCTCAAGGGAGACCTGTGACTATTGCTAAATGCTTGATTTAGAGGAAGAAGCATAGAAAACTCCCTTTCTGACCAGACTGTGAAAAGTCTCCAGCTCAGATGATCTCCTCTCTTATCCAGCATGTCCAGTTTGTCAGCCCTGGTAATGGACATCAAGTTTGTAATTAAAAGCCCATCAAACACAACTTTTCTGTAAATCTTCTCACAGCACTGTCAGTTAATAAAACCGATTTCATTTAACTGGTGCCATTTTCCAGAAGAGACAGGCCAAAGAACAACATTGCCTGTAAAGCAATCTTTTTTGTTCCATGAAAGTAATTAGTTTTCCTTGGACTTAATGTGCTTGGGGGTTAATTATCCCAGAACTGCCCATGAACTCCCATGATGTGGGGAGGTATTTGTGTGGAGTTGCTGGAGGTGCCAATTTTTGCAGCAAGGCTCTTTATGAGTCTTGATATTCATTGTTTTCCTTAAATCCTCAGCTTAGTGGCATTGTGGGTGTGTGTGAAAATTTGCTTTCATAGCCTGTACTCAAGAAGTTTCTCTCCTTTGTGGTTCAAATCAACAGCCTGAGAGCACCTGAGACCATCAAGCAAATAAGATTTACTTGTTGGTTACCAGTTTAATCATGGTTCTTATGCCAAAGTCATAAATTTGCAGAGCCTTCAGTAATGACTTATCATGGCTGGGGCTGTCAGTGCCAGCCTGCCCTTACTGCAGTCCCAGACAGCTTTTTTGGGATGAAAGAGGCCACAGAGGGAGATGGTCCCATGCTTTGTTAGTAGCAATGTTCTTTCTAAGTGGATGGTCTATAAAGGCGACATGATGTCAAAGATGCTGGAGGATGAGCTTCAGCTCAGGAGAGGCTTTTGGGTGAAAAAAGTGAGAACTCCTCAACTTTCACCACATGTTCGCGTAGAAAGAAAACATTCAACCAAAATATCTCATAAACCGTTTTTCTTTCTTTCTTTCTATTCTGTTTTTTTTTTCCCTTCTTTTAAAGAAATGGCTATACACAGCCGTTCTACTTGTAAGCCAGCCAAGAATAATTTGTGGCAGGAAAGTCTGAACATTTGTAAAAATAAAATAAAAATTAAAAAAAAAACAAAAGACAACAAAAAACCCAACCTGAAAGCACGTTAGAGTATTTTAGTGTGAACCTAAGTAGAGAGGCGGGTATTCAGAGGGTAGAATGGCCTCGATAGCACGACACACTGCATTTCTGGCCATGTGTTGAAACATTTTTTTTTTTTCACATGTTTGTTTTATTAATCACACTACAGAATTCAGTGCAGCACTTGCTGATTTTTGTCTTGTTAACATTTTTCTGTCCCGTTGCCATTTGGTCTCCATTTGAGTTGTACACCTGCTTCTCACGTAAGAAATAAGAGCCTTACGTGGAGTAGGATTAGAAAACCGCCTCTCACATTTACAGTACGTTACCTTTTGCCATCCTATTGGAGGGCAACTTTTAATCCCTGGGCTCTGCTGACTGTGAGGGGCTCAGTTTGCAGTCCTTATTCATATGGGATGAGTTTTCTTCATTGAAGTGCTTCCCACAGACACCAGTAGATTCTGTCACAAGAAGATACAAACAGTGGATCGTCTCACCAGAGTGACTTGGGAACGGAATCAACATCCCACTACACTTTCCTGGGCTCACCATAAAAGACAGATATTTGAAATAAAGGGCCAGGGCCAAAATTCCTTGGTGTTGAACAGTGAGCAGGGCAAGGGAGGGCTGTGGAGAGGGTCTGTGCTGCTGTGGGATAACCCAGGAACGCAGCAAGATGAACAGGTGGTGGCTGGGGATGATAAACAAGAGTGTCTCCGCACAGAGCAATTTGCCACAGGATGTTGCTGAAGCTGAAAGTGAAGTGAGATTCCAGCCTGGGCTGGACATTTGCACAGCTAACAAGAATATCCAGAATTATAATAGTTAATACTGACACCCTGCTCGTAAGAGATATCAGATCTGTGGCCCCAGGGCAAGCGCTGACTGTAACAGATTAGGGAGAGGCCTCCAGTGGTGGATGGATTTGGAGAGGATTGGATTAGTTGACACCTGCCTGATGTGGGGACTCGCACCTTTCCTGAGTGCTGGATGTTAACCCCTCCGGCGGGCAGCCCATCTCCCACCAGAGACTGCTGATTCATCAGGACGGAAATATTCCCCGGAGGTCCGTCACTGCAGATGAAATCCTGATGGAAAACTGCCCAGTTTCCTGCCAGCATACACTTGGCAGCCCGCCTGACCAGCTGGTAGCAAGAGGAGAACATGGGAGCTCGGCTCCTGAGACGTTAAACTCTCCTGACTCCTGTGCAGATGCTGAATGAGGGATGTTGGACTCCCAGCTGGGGGACCACGACATAGTTCACTCCCAGCTTGAGTCCACCAGCTAGGGGAAAAGGGGAGTGAGGGGCCAGACTGCTCTGCCTTTTGTAAAGGTTGCTTCTTGGTTCTTATTGCAGTTTGACCCTCAAATCAATCACAAGACACTAAAAAGCGGTGGCAGGGCTTCATGGTCCTCTTCTGTGCTGCCAGACCCTGCTTGTCTATTCCTCTATTCATATCTAATGCCCTTTCCCTTCTTTTTCCCATTGCCCCGGTGACCAAATGTCTTCCAGGATTGCAGAAGATGCCAGTGGGCTCCTTACTGGCTCTCCACCAGGCAGAGCTGGTATGTGTCCAGCTTTGCTGCTAGACAGAGGAAGCTGAGATAGGTCTCTCAGAGTTTTGTAGCCCCAAATCCAGGTCCCTGTCTTCCATACCAGTACTGACATAACAGCATGAGAGCACCATGTCCCAGTGCTTTGTTGTGTAGGGAGGGACCCTTGGGAGTCCCTCATTCATCTTCCTTCTGAGACACAGAAAAACAGGACATGAACGTGAGGTTCTCCACAGGTGCAATGGTACAAGCCCAGTCTAGGCCTGACTCCTCAAGTTCTTTCTCTGGTGTTTGTGGTTGTCTGGAAATGGCATTTTTTTTCTTCCTTCAAACATGTACTTGCCATTTCTAAAACAACCCTGAAACAGAAGATTCTGCCAGAGTTTTCCTCCCTGAGAAGGTCACCTGTGCCCTGCTGTGTTAAAACTCACAATAATCTACACCATCCCTCAGATAAGCAGCTTCTCAGAGGAGGGCTTCTACAGCAATCGAAAACACTCGCTGGGCATGGGAGCGGTGGTGGGATGTGCCACTCCTATGAGAGTACACAGTGCCATCTAGCCGCGCTGGTCCGAAGTACAGAGTTCATCAGGTAACCTTCCCAATCCCAAAACCCACCTCCAGAAGCCTTGCCACCCCTTTTCCATCACCGACCAACCTCCAAACCAGCTACTCGTTGATTACCATCATCAGCACCTCACCCAGGAGCAGTTAAATGCTGAATTCAGACACTTGCATTTGGTTTACCTCATAGTGAGGTTCATACCTGAGCAACCCAACCTGGCTGAAATAGTGGTGTTTTTGTGAAACCCAGAGCTTGAACTGGTGTATCCCATTGCTTGACTGTTTCCTTCAGGGAGGTGGCTTTTTCTACTGGTGTTTCCTTTCCACTTGTTGCTGGTGTGCTGGGCCTCCAGTTCCCCTCTGCTACTGTTCCATTTTCTGTACTTGATTGGTGCAAGAAGAGAGGTGCTTGTGGTGGCTTCAAGCATTTTCCCAAGTAATTTTTTTGGCACTGGCTATCATTTCCCTTCTCTGACTGGTAGATCTCAATGCTAGCCTGGTATCCAAATCTGGAGTAAGATCAGAGATGCTGGGATAGCTGGAGAGCTTGGGGTGGCTTCAGACTCCCTCTAGCAATATGCTGATCTCCTCTATTCCAGCAAAACCATGCTCACAAACACATAGCTCAGCTGTGCCCGCCAGTTGGCTTCAGTCAGGGGTTCCCTTTCATGCTGTGGCATTTCACTTGTGAGGAAACTGTGCATCTTGCTGGTGTTGTGTTAGTTCTTGGTGCCCATGGAGGCCAAGTCCTATGTCTTACAAATTTCACAGCTAGACTTGACCAGGCATAGATGGTGCTGTTCCCATCCATCTCTCCTTTTCCCCCTCTACCATTTCTCCTTCCCTCATCAAGGATCTGATGGAGAGAGAAATGTGCCATTCATCTACCCCCTCATTTGGCACAGAGGGAGATTTAAGACCTGACCTAACTGGACTAGGATTTTATTAGGATTTCTGTCCTTCATCAGGGCCTGATGCAGCTATGGATATCTGACAATTAAACCTCAATTTCAGATGCCATCACCAGCCAGGAACACCTGCAGGACACCTTGCATTTCCGTAGTCCCCTCTACCTCCCATCCTTAACTACTTATTTTCCTGTTCTGGCTCTTCCCAAACCCCATGCTGACAGCATGGCCCTGTATCACCTGTATGTAAATACTGTGTCACCTACATTAATTTGACTCCCACCTCACATGGTCCATTTTTATCAGCTTCTTCTCTCACATACAGTTCTGTTGTTGGACTGTGTGGAGTATTTGCATAAATCTGGAATAAGTTTTTCTTGAAAAACATGTGTATTACCCTAGGTTATGTAGTGCCTGTGGTTGAAAATGCTGTAACATGCCCTTCATTAATTAAGGTCCCATCTCCATGAACTGTAGAAGAAGAATGTGCAGGATTCTTGGGAAGACTGGATCCTTGGGTCTCCTTTAGTTGCGTGTGAACACAAGTCATTATGATGCTCAGAACTTGGCAAAAGTCATGGCAACATGGAGATATGGGTATTCACATACACATAGACAAATTCTTTAAGCAAGGACCAAGCACTACTTCTCCTTGGCCCAACCCTCCTGGCCTAGGTTTTCCTTCAGACAATTCAGCCCAAACAGGGGGTGGGATGAGTTGAATCATTTGCAGACACTAGCTATCTATGGGAAAGACAGTTGTGTAGGCACCTTCTACAGTGCCAATGCCAAGACACTTTGTCCTACCTTGCACTGCTTGCATTGCTTCCTCTAGAAGCCTGTCTTTCCCTCCAGTGCCTATAAAGACAGGCAGGCTCTGGGGCTGGCTGAGGTGGAAAATTGCCCAGCCTAGGTGAAGTCTGGTGAAATGTAAGTAACTGAAAACCGTATTTTATAATAGGAAACACTGCTTTAACACCAGGGCTTGCTGTGAGACCCACCTGTGACAGTGCAGGAACAGGGGATGCAGAGCCAGGTCTTGATTACATCCTGCCTCCTGGCCATTTTTGAGCTGGGTTGGGTGTTCAGCTGCAATTTTACAGTCATTCTCCAAATGCCAGGGCAGTGATGGTGTGATTTTAGAGAATGAAAGACCAAGATGTGTCCTGGACCACAATGAGGGACTTGGGGGGACATCTGAGGGGTCCTGTCCACCACGAGTGGCTGGGTGGGTGTTGAACTGGTTGGACAACTGCATCCCACTCCTTAGTGTGGGACAAGGAGAAAAAATGAGCAGAATGGGAAAAATAGGAGAATATGAGAATAATGAGAGAAAATGTGAGAAAATTAGAAGAATGAGAGAATATTAGTTTTGTCCACAGCTATTTTGCATTAACATTAGGAGAAACATCAACAACAGATAGGACAAAACTGGAAAGTTTTCATCCAAAGATGAAATTTTCTGAAAAATGTTACAACACAAGAATGAAGCTGTGGCTGCCTTCGTGGCTTTATCAAATGTAGCACTGCTGATCTGGGGGATAGTGTTGCAAGTCCTTCTAAAATTAGTATTTTCCTTAAAGCTTTGGCTGCTGCAAACAAATAGAAAGCATCTATTAAAGAATCATGATTATTAAGCTGATGTCATTATTTCAGAAGCCTGATGTTTTAAAGACAGTTGAATTGTTTTCCCTCTTTGCCAATCCTGTAGGTGCCAGAATACATCTGAGACCCCACTCAAACCCCTGAGCAGGAGCACACGTGGGTGTTGAGTGTGCTGAGGTGCTGCCAATACACATGATTTCATCCAGGTGTTGTTTCACCAATAACTTATGATGTGGAGTCTTGTGAATACCTATGACTCTCGACTTTAATTTCAAATAAAAATCCTTTTTTAATCCTCACAGTTACAGGGGAAAAAAGGTTGACAGACTGTTTAGAAAGCTGTTTAAGCATCCCAAAAGCAGAAGGCCTATACACCAAATTAAAAAATGTAATATTTAAACAAGATTGCAAGTGGCTTAAGCCAATTTCAGGCTATTTTGAAGTCTAATAATTTTCTGTGTCTAGGTTGGCTAAGGTGGAAGGTGATGTGAGAGAAGGAAAAGCCATTATATACTCTACAGCTTAACTCAGCTTCTGTGTCTTGTTCATTAAAAAGCCTCTGGGGCATCTTTCTAAAGGGCTTTAGAGGAGTGAGGGCAAAGTGCGTTTTTGGAAGGCAAGGAAGCGTTAATGTGGCTACCTAGTGAATTGCGCAAGGAAAAGGTGAATGGATGTGTTCCCTGGTGTAACACAAGTTCCAAAGGAACAAAAGGGACCAGGCATTCACTGAGACCTGGGGAGGGATCTAGAGCACAAGTCTGATGAGGAGCAGCTGAGGGAGCTGTGGGGCTCAGCCTGAAGGAAAGAAGCTCAGGTGGGACCATCTCACTCTCTACAACTCCCTGACAGAAAGCTGGAGCCAGATAGGGATGTGTCTCTTCTCCCATGTAACGAGCAGGACAAGAGGAAAAGGCCTCAAGTTACACCAAAGGAGGGTTAGATTGGATATTAGAAAAAATTTCTTCACTGAAAAGGTTTTCAGGCATTGGAACAGGCTGCCCAGGGCAGTGGTGGAGCCACTGTCCCTCTAAGAATTCAAAATGGGTAGTTGCTGAGGTGATGGAGAGCTGAGGTAGGACATCCAGGACAGTTAAACCTGGGGAGAAGTTGATATAACACCTCAGTCCCCTCATGGGTACTTTGGACTGGAAAAACTGAGTGCAGAGTGGAGGAGGGCTGAGTTCAATTGTCCCCGTCTTATACCTCTCTGCCCCTTTAGATTATGATCCTTGACATTTAGTATTTACTTAGAGCTCAGAGTCTGGAGAAGGATTTTAGCCAGTGGTAACTAATTCCAACAGCAGGTCAAGAGCTTTTAAAGATGGTCTTGACAAGAGGTACCCTCAGAGAAAGGAGGCCATCTGCCTGCCCATATTCCAGTTTGGAGAGGATCGGAGAGGGAGCTATAAAAGGCATTTGAAAGTGGACGTTCCAGGTTCTTTGGGAGACAAATGCACGTTTATTTAAGGACTCAGACAAGTTAAAAGAGAAAAAACCAAAACAAAACATAGAAGTCCAAACAGTCCCTGACTCTTCTATGATTTGCAGAGCCCTCTAATGATTTTCAAAGCCAGGTTTTCATTCTGTGACTGACAGCAGTGCTGTTTTAACTTAAATGCTCTTCAGCTACTCAGTGTACACAGGCATCCAGCCTGGGAAACTGCAGCCAGGACAGTGAAAGTCTGTCAGAGGCCAGAACAATTTCAACTACAGGCTTCCTTAATTGTGTTGCCTCTGGAAACAGGCTTCTCATTGCAAAATCAGGACATAAAAGCCCTCAAGTGTCTCCTGGGAGGATGATTGCTGTGAAGGGTCTTTGGACTGCTGTGAGGGACAAAAATCCATGACTCAGAGGCTGCAGGACCTTGCCCTGCAAATAATGCTGCCAGGAGCTGGGGGGGGG